>JAXBDA010005808.1:0-22996 GCA_036023075.1 Gaultheria prostrata
CAGTCAATGATAGTAAAGAATTTTGATGGTAAAATGTTAGAATGTCACGGAGATTAACGGCTAGTAGTTTTGAATGTGATCCCTCTTTTCCCCTTAATTGTTCTTTACTTAAATTGAAATGTATAATAATTGTTATATGTATGTTATGGGTTTCGGGTAGGATTTTTCTACTGAGCGTTTTATGCTCACGGTACTACGTGCCCTGGTATTCACATGCCAGGTTTAGAAGACGGAGCTGAAGACTTATATTAAGCGGAAGGTGAACGTCATTTTGGAAGAAAGATTCATCGAATTCTTATTCATAGTTGCTCTGTATCTTTTTAAATGTGTCAAATTTGAGGTTGTAATCTTATTGAGAAATTTAATCTAAATATTTCTATCTAATCACATTATGCTTCTATTATTCTTGTCTTTTATTTAAGGAAATTATTTTGGAAAATATTTTTATAACGCGTCCGAAATGCGGGGCGTTACAAAACATGAAGCATTGATCTCTCAAAGAACGAGAAAAAGAAGAAAATAATTATGAATGAGGAAGAAAAACGCTTGAGGGCGGGTATAAGAGAGTGAATCTGGTTGTGATCACCGATATAACAACACACACACACACCTGAAAGGAATTTAACCATGATCCATCTTCAAAATAAGTTAGTATGAACAAACTGCCAGAGAACAACTTGAGCGCTCAAGCGTACTACTTTGAGCGCTCAACCCATAATCTGGTTTTCTAGTTTCTGAACCTCAAATGGTATTCTTAAGGCTTTTCAAGGCCACCAGCACTTTAGTTAAAGATGATACCAATCAATCAATCACTGTTCTACTCTCAAGGGTGAAATTTGTAGGGTTTTGACCTTTGATCATCATAAAATAGTTGTTAAGTGCTCATGCATGAACTTTAAAAATAAAAATAAATTGTTTTAGAAACATACTGAGCATCTAATAGCCATATGATGATGATCAAAATCAAAGAAAAGCACGAAACTTAATAAATCAGTGACTGACCCAGAGAGGGTTTGAGCGCTCAAAGTTACAGGCTTGAGCGCTTAAACCTGTTTAACCTGCAGATTTTGAAAATGGTTTGATCATTTATTTTGGACCTTCACTTTCACGCATGTGCCTCGATTGAACAACCGTTTCGCTGATGCCTTGGCAACATTAGCCTCCATGGTGGAGATACCGAACGGAGTCAGGCTCCGACCAATCATGATTGAGCAAAGGGACAAGCCCGTTTACGAGCACCTCATGGCTATTGATGAGCCTAACGATGGTCTTCCTTGGTACCACGATATCTGGAACTTCGTTGAAAAGGGCGAATACCCGGCTGGGACTGACAAGAAGGACCAGATAGCTGTCCGAAAGCTAGCATCTCACTACATTGTGTGCGGGGGCAGGCTGTACCGAAGATCCCACTGCGGAATGCATAAGCTCTGTGTAAATGGCGAAGAAACAACCAGAATTATGGAAGAAATCCACAACGGAGTTTGTGGCCCTCACATGAACGGGGCAATGCTTGCCAAGAAAGTTTTGCGACAAGGATACTACTGGTCTACGATGGAAACTGAGTGCATCGAATACGTGCGAAGGTGTCACAAATGCCAGGTTCACGCCAATCTCATGCACATACCACTGTGAGAACTACACTCTATGACCTCACCCTGGCCTTTCTCAACCTGGGGCATCGACGTCATCGGCAAAATCACCCCGGCTGCTTCAAACGGGAATAAGTTCATCCTAGTCGCCATCGACTATTTCACCAAATGGGTTGAGGCTGCCTCATACACAACTCTTACGGCGGTTCAGGTCGCTCACTTCATCAAGCAAAACATCATCTACCGGTATGGCGTGCCTCATGCATTCGTATCTGACAATGGTGTTCACTTCAAGGGAAGAGCTGCATAAGTTCTCGAAGATTTTGGTATTCAAGTCCACAAGTCGACCGTCTACCGGCCGCAAACCAACGGAGCTATGGAAGCTGCCAATAAAACCATCAAGTCAATACTGGAAAGAACAATCCAGTCTGCAAAGAACTGGCATGAAGAGGTGCCATTGGCACTTTGGGGATACTGGACATCCATCCATACTCCGACAGGGGCAACACCCTATTCCTTGGTTTACGGTATGGAAGTCGTTCTCCCTATCGAACTTGAAGTACCGTCTCTGCGGGTCATGAAGCTGATTGGCAAAGCGCAAGATTCGAAGAATTCATGCTGTTCGACGAGAGGAGGCTCAACCTTATATCACGTTCAGGGGTATCAGCACCGAATCGCACGCGCTTTTAACAAGAAAGTCAAATCCAGGAATCTGCAAGAAGGAGACATGGTTCTGAAGGAGATCCGGGCTCCAGTTTTCGATCCACGTGGGAAATTTCGGCCAAAATGGGCAGGGCCGTACATCATCAAGAAAATTCTGTCTGGAAACGCAACTCAGCTCATCGATCTTGATGGTAACGAATTCTCTACATTGGTCAACATGGATCAACTCAAGAGATACTACTCCTGAGAGAAGCTCACTGGACTAAAAACTGCAAGGGCGGGCAGTGCCAGACAAAAATTAGAGCAAGTCTGCTAGGTCGAAAACCCACATTGGGCGGCTTAGGCAAAATTAAAGACAAAATCAATTGAAAGCTCGCTAGACCGAAAACCTGAAAGGGTGGTACTAGGCAAAAGTTAGAGCGCAAAAGGAGAGTGAAAATACTCGAGTGAACCCTAGCCAACAATTTTAGGCATGAACTACGTCATGACCTGATTCCTTTTAAGGATACGTAGGCATCCTCACGTTGAGGATCGGTCGCAATCTTTTGAAACATCTCTTGAGTTGATCCACAGCTGTCATTCGCGCTTACAATCACAGTCAATGAGAATCAAAGCAGAAAATTTTCATAATTCACCTTTATTTAAACTAATTTCTTCGATTAAATGGCTCAGCATGAATCTTTCAAACACAACAAAAAGCAGAGCTTCGACCCACAGGAAACATGTCATGGGTCAGCAATTTATTTCGGGTACATTAAGGCTAAAACAAAAGTCACAATTGATTTCCATTCTCTCTTGCTACTATCTCTTGTGTCAACCACCTTTTGTAATGCCCCGGAAGCACAATGCTTGAATACTGATCCCTGCGAACAGTGATGCGCTCTCTCCAAGTACGCTAGTAGGCCTGGATTGTTGCATGGTTGAAGTTGGGCACAACAAAGTCTTCAGGATATGCCAATGGTATTGCTTGACTAACACCAAGCTGTCGGAGAATGCGATACGGAATATAAAAGGTCCAGCAAGTCAGACCTGCCAGCACTACTCGATGACGTCCCATGTTGCTCATTGTCATGGTGGGACGAGTCAGGCAGTTCAAGCGCTAGGAAATTGTGTCCTCTTTCAGCTGAGAAAGCACCTGCACCCAACCTGGAACAGTCCTGTGAAACTCACGGTAATCCCTTTGAACAAAACCCTGTGTTTCGTGAATTCTACTTCGCGGCACTGCCTCCAAAAGAGCAGCCTTGTCACACAGCCAAATCTACATGAGAGAAAAGACAAGGAACCATAGAAAGCCTAAACCTGAGCGTTGAGGTAAAATGAGAACGAGTGCAAAACCAGAAAAAGAAGAGCTGAGTGAGAAACCTACATGTAGGAGCAAAGCACTTCCTTCAAAAATATTGGTTCGCCTAGCATGGACTCCATCTAAACCCATCAAAGTTTCAGCCAAAACCATTGGAGCTACATCTTTACGCTCCTCAATCTGTTTGGCCACTCCCACCAATGCTGCACTTGCCTGATGATCTGAACGGACAAACAAGAATGCCGCCAAGATCACAAGACACAAAGCAAAGCCTTCAGGACGAAACTGGTTGATCAAGCGCGGGACGTTCAGCACACCTCCCTGGATCATAGACTTTGCCACGTTTTTGCTCAAACCGAGCTTTGAGGACAGCACATCAACATAGCTCACTCCCTGAAGAGGAATGACAGGTGTCTCCAAGTCGAAGCCTCCAAGGTACGCATGGAACTCTTCCACTGTGGGGCATAGCTCTTGCAAACCAAAGCGGAACACATGCACTTCCAGATCCCAGAAGTGGACAGCAGCATGGAGTAACTCAGGACGTATGATTACATCCCGAATGTAGCGCATTGATGCCAACCTGTGGTCACGAAAGTTCAGCCAGCCCAAGCCATAAAGTTTGTCAAGCCAAGGGCGGACCAAAGCTGAGATACTGACAGCCATTTAGAATATGTGGAGGGGGTATGAAGATGATTTTTGAGATAACGATACCACAGAAAGCAAGGCTACTTATAGCCATTCTAGCAAGAAAAGTTTAAAAAAATCTCGAAAAATGCGCGCCTCGGGAAGCATGCCGCATCGAGAAACGCTAAAATTAAGCAAAATTTGTGAACTACCTCAAAATAGGTTTGGTTTAGCATATCAAGGTTGTTAGACGTGCAAACATGCATGGGGAAGTCAAAACACAGGCCAAACTGCAAGCAAATAGTGTCAGAAGTGGGCCAACTGGGCATCAACACAGCACGACATCAATGCCTGCACCGTGCGGCACCTATTCCTGCACCGCACGGTGCCAATGGCTATTCTTAGCCAAAAATTCCAACTTTGGCCCTCCGAGACCCATTCCATGCTACTTTTGGCCACTTTTCTTGCACATACAACTCCAAATAAGTATCCAAGATTTAGTGGAGAAATTGTTTGGCATTTTCAAGAATGTCTCGATAGACGGATACGCCGAAAACCCGAGATACGAAAATTCGGGCAAAATTTCGCAACTTTCCTACAACGTTTTGGGGTATTCACTACAAGCAAAGGCGTATCATGCATTCTCAAACTCAAGAAGGATATGTCAAGCACATTTTCAGGAAATTCATCAAATTTCTGTTCATTTGGAAAACCCGGGTCCGCCCAAAACCAAATTCCGGCACACCGGACCGCGACTTTTCAAGATTTGCTCAAATTCATGGGCTTGCAAGCATTATGGCATAC
The DNA here is from genome assembly GCA_036023075.1 of Gaultheria prostrata. NCBI lineage: Eukaryota > Viridiplantae > Streptophyta > Magnoliopsida > Ericales > Ericaceae > Gaultheria > Gaultheria prostrata. Next base: position 4,981 of record JAXBDA010005808.1, read on the forward strand.
TTCCGGGGTGTGCATGATTAACCAGGTCAAATTATCAAGTTCCGGGGAATTTTTCAATCCGCTCAACTCACTCTCCTTCCAATTTCCTACAAAAGCCAAAATGTGTTCAAGTTCTACTGAGTCAATTCACATGTCTCTTCCAGTTTCAAATTCCTATACATACATTTCCCCACAGTGTCTCACACATTTTCAGTGCTAGATCTGATTTGTTAGATTCAAGTTTTTGTTAATGTGAGTCATTTTACATAACAAAATGCTGATTTCTATAAAACTGTGTGCAAGCATCCATCCATATCATAAAAATGTGCATCTATCCAGGGACAAAACAGGCCCAACATCATCATCAATACTACCACGGCACGCAGGCCGCATCCATGGAAATAAAATAAAAACGGGCAAATAGGCGCCCAAGTCAAAAGCAGGCACGCAGGCTTGACCTACCTACTCAAGAACGGGCCCACTTTTGGACCCGTGGCCTGAACTCCTCAGACTCTGCAGGACCCGTGTCCTCGTCCTCACTACTGTCTGTCTCTCCCTGCCTGAACATCCACCGTGACAGTGGAGCTGGACCTCCTGGTACACTCCCTCCCGGTCTCTCAGTCGAAGACTGGCGGCCTTGAAGCTCTTTGTCAGAAGAAGGAGCTACAGGGCCACCTCCAACACGCCTCGCTCTACTGAGCTCTGACCTCGGCGGTGGAGAAGTACTCTGCACAAGCAAAAATAAATTTCATCAGTATATAAGACTGATATACAAGTCTGCAAGCACAAAAGCACAAGAAACTAAGGCAAAAGGATTACCTGAGAAGTCCCTCTGCCAGGAGAAGGGCTACGACAAGCTCTACGCCCAACTCCTCTGCTCGCTCCTCGCGCAGCCTTGCCTTCACCACCAGCTCCGGCTCCACAACCTTTGTCGGCCCCCCGGGCACCTCGGCCTCTGTCGCCACCCCTAACTCTGGCTCCACCGCCTCTCTCAGCACCCCCACCACCGCGGGCTCCACCTCTGGCTCCCCAAGCTCCTCCGCCGCCTCTGGCACCTCTGCCTCTATCAGGTCCGCCCTCACGGATCACCACTCCCGGCTTCGCTCGGGGACGCACTGGAGGAACGTCACCTATCATCAGCCGGCGCACTAAAGCCTCAAGGTCAAGAATCAGCTGATAAGACTCTGACGCCCAGCTGGCAAGGATCTGCAAAACAAGGAAAAAGTGTTACACATTTATTCCAAATAATGCTTTAAAGAGAATGCAAACTGAATGGTATTTTCTTTCTTTTACAGGTTACCTGAACAGAAGTAAGGTCAAGCGGGGGCGCAACTGAAGGACCACTCCTATCATCCCTCCAGTTGTTTGGACCTCTACCTCTCTCCTCAACACTGGCAAGGCAGTCTCCGTGGCTGCTATAAGTGTCTCCATGTCCAAGAACCTAGCCAGGTCCTCTGTCAGAAAGGCCTCCCAGTTCGAGGAATTGCTGAAAGGAAGCTCAGTGTCAAGCACGGTGTACCTCTCTATCTCTGCCCGCGTGTACTTGTCAGTCCGCTGTACGCCAGGGGGGATACGCCCTGGTATCCTGAAGTGCTCCAACCTAAGGGACTGACGAGGCACCCTCTCTCCCAGGTACCACTGCCAACCGTACGGGGACTCCAGCAGCACCCGTCCCCGTGTCACCTCCCTGCTCCTCTGCAAGTACTCGTCCGGGACATCATCCCAGACATGCCACCTCACCTGCCAGGAATTTCAAACTTCATCAGAAAGAGTTGAATGCAAAACGGAAAGCTCAAATATGAAAACAAGTGCAAAGTCATACCGTACTCCCGTCAGTCTGGTCCAAAAAGCGGCGGAAGTCATTTATCCTTCCCACGTGTATACCAGTGCCCCGGTGCCCTCGCCGCTCGAGGGATCACCGCCTCGTTGTCATGTCTATTGGCCGGCGGATACATCCCCAGCACCTCATAAGCCCACACCTGCATGGTTAAAGGCATTATCAGCAACCAGAAGCAGCAATATACATGGCAATATCTCAAAGTACTAGGAAGCAAAAGAAAGCATGAAAAATCTTACCTCAACCACCCTCCAGAAGCCGTCGAGGCTCGTTCCCTCGCCGCGGCTAGAGGAACCCAAGAAGTAGTAAAGAGTGCACAAAGCAGCACCTCCAAAGTCCAAACTGGACACCCTTCTCAAGTCCGCCAGTGCTAGGAGCCAACCTAGGTGAACCCCACACCGCCTGTTTGGAAACAGGGACACACCAAACAAGTACAACAAGTAAGCTCTGGCCATCTGAGCTGCCTCAGTCGGTGACTCTGGCTAGTGGTCCCATATGACCGGCAAGTGATCAAACCGCACCATGGGCTCCCCCTCTCTCCCCAGGAAGTACCTAATGGCCGCTCTGTCCCTGTACAACCCCGAGTCAAAAGGTATCGGCTCCCCGCCAACTCTCAGACCAGTGATCGCCGAAAAGTCCAGTGGCGTCACGGTCATCTCTGCAAACCTCAAATGAAACGAGTTGGTGGTGTTCCACCAACGCTCAACCAAAGCTCTCAGCAACCTGCGGTCCGCCTGCGTCGGCGTCAGAAGCCGAATAAACTCCAGGAAACCCGTGCCCGCCACTATCTCTCTCACTGCCCCTGGCAAGCTCTCAAAATGCTCAAGGGAGTTTGACGAACCTCCGTACACAGGCAAGGAGGTGTGCCGCTGATTCAGAAAGCAAATACAAGTCTCTCAGACAATAGTAATAGAAGCATGCAAATATATAAATGAAAAGCAAGTACAGCGATCAAAATGCAATAATTGAAATACATACAAGTGGACGTGCTGAGATGTGGGTCTCCGGGTCCCTCCGCAAGGTCGTCTCACAGTAGAACAAGTGTACCGGTGAGTACACGTCACACCCCAGCGGTATAAAGAAGTGCACCCGTGGCACGTAAGTCTCTGGAGTAAACAGGGCCCTGCTGCTCTCAGCTATCTCCACCTCTGCCGCCAAGGACAATGGCTCTCCTGCAGCCTCAACTCCTCATGGCACCACCAACACCACCCATGGTCTGATCAGACACGCCGCCGCTCACCGGCAACTCACCAGCAACCGCCGGACTGCCACCATTACCAATCAAGCCATGGGCCTGACCCATCTCCGTTGAACCACCACTGGGTATCGCCGTGAGTGGCCTCTCATTGCTCGGCTTAGCCATTGAAGAACCTTCCACTGTGCGGGATCGATCTTCCCCAATGGGCACCGTGCGGTGCTCGGCGCCACTAGAGCTAGCCATGGTCGTACCGCTTTCAGTCGATAACGGACCACCCACAGTTGATTGGGTGGCTGTGCTATCCTGTCTGTAAACTGGTGACGGTGATTCTTCACCAGAAGATGTCGACCGATCATCCCCACCGCCGGAATTCGCCATTAAGCTTTCGGAAGCAAGAATTTTGATCGGAGTCTGAAAGGAGGAGAAGATTTCAGGCGAAGGAGGAATTGGTTTTTGCTAAAAGAGGTAACCAATTAAGGTTTTTGAACAAAGAACGTGAGAATCGGGAGGATTGGCGGTTACAAAACCAATCTCAGCCGAAATTTCTCTTTGAACCGTGCGGTGTGGCTTCATACGCCGTGCATCATAGTTTTCTACGCCGTGCGGTGCCGTGGTCCCTTCTTCTAAAAATATTACGTTTTTCCCCCCCCCTCTGTTACTCATATTTCCATAAACCCCCCTTACTTGCCAAAATTTCAATTTAAGGCCTCCATGGCATTCTCCTTTGACAAAATTGATTTTCTGAAAATCATTTCAAACCTCCCAAATTATTTTTAACGGTTTCCGAACCTCAAGAATTATTTTTAACGGTTTTCGAACCTCCCAAATTATTTTTAATTGTTTCCGAACCTCCAGAATTATTTTTAACGACTGTCGAACCTCCCAAAATTATTTTTAACGGTTTACGAACCTCCAAAATCATTTTTAACGGTTTTCGAACCTCCGAGATATTTTCCTCACCTTGCAAAAACATCGTTCGTTTTTCCCTCATTGAAAAATGAGGTGTCAACTTTCATTACGGCCCCGCCGAACTACGATTGGTCTGATCCTCGCAAATGAGGTACTTAGGAAGCCCTGAGCTCCACCAAATTCCCTGTCTTACAGTTTTCTCGCACGGTTAAATCAAATTGGGATGTCCGAATCTTCAACACGACTTACGCCAACATAATGATGACTAAGCCGCGTCGAAGAGGGGCAACTGTAGACACCCCAATTTTGATGACTTGTGCATCCCCGATGATGAAAGAGAACGGAATATACCTTGGAACGATCCCCGGGTCAAAATAAACCAAAGAGCCAAAACCCAAAAACCCCCCCTGAACCGTACGGCCTCCCTTTCAGAACCGCACGGCCCAGAAATCTCTTGACATCGTACGGTTTCCTTAACCACATCGTGCGGCACCACCTTGCACACCGCACGGTGCCTATGTCCCATCTCCCTGATTCCCGCGTTCGTTCCAGCACCTCAGAAACCAAGGGGTGATACGCTACCTCTACTGTAGCTCATCATTTTGCGTGGGAGAGTATGGCACCCGTTGCCTATATATACTCTCCTTCGTCAAACAATTGGATAGCTGGAAGATCACGCACAAAACCGACCGAAGAAATTTCCTGGTAAAAGAAAACCTCCATTGAAGCCCTCCTCTTAGCCTGAGAATTCTGTCTCACTCCTCTTTCTAAATTTAAACCCATCATCGTCTCCTCAAAATTACTTGCAAAGTCACTCCAGTAAACTAACACTCCCATTCTCGGCTCGATCAATTCAAGGTATAAAGCGTGTTTTGGTTCCAAAATCAAGTTTAGGTTCTTCTGAGGGGGTTCGTTTTGTTGGATTCAGAAAGGTTTCATACCTCCTCTGGATTTAATAAAAATGCATCATTTACTAAACGAAATGATCCGTAAGTCATTTCAACCTCCAGAGTAATGACGGAAATACATCCGATGTGTTTCTTGGCATTCATTCGATCGAGAGGTACATTCTAAGATCATTCAAAAGATTCTTGGTCTAAAATCAAGGTTTTTGAATCAAGACAACGTCCCGTTTTATCACTGATCAGAAAATAAATTTTGAAAAATGCTTATACCGTGGCACCATGCGGTGTCACTATTCGCACCGTGCGGTACAGTTTGGCATGCCGTACGGCGTCAGTGGTAAAACAATTTTTGGATACCCTGTTTCTGAAACCATGCTCTGTTTTCTGCAATAACCGGCGGTGGTTTATGACGGTTTCCTCCCTCTACTTTCATTTCATGCATTTACATCCACTCATGTTATTATTTTACGTCATTTGATATCAATTCGCGTATTATGCGATTTATTTGTTTCTTTAACGTATTATTTCTTACCGTTTTACATATAAACTGTTTATTTGAATAAAGTTTTTTAATAAAATCTTTTCAGAAAAATCCCACAAATATTTAGTAAAGACCGGAAAATTCCAGGCACACGGGGTGCATTTTTCAAAGAAAACCTTCCCCGCGGGTAACCTTGCTCCCGAACCCAAATCTCTATTTTTCGCAGACCAAACCCTTTTTCAGCGGCACAAGATTCACATTATTTTTCTAAACGGTTTCTCGGGTATCTAACATTTTCCAAAAATTAAACCCCGGGTGGCGACTCTAAAATTTTCTTTTTTCCCTTAAAATTCGCCCCTTTTCTTTTTCAAACAAATCAAATCGCGTGGGCCCCGACCGTCCACACCTGGTTGACACACTAGAGGGAGTAAGAGACGAGGACTTGGCACAGATTCTTCGGGAGGATCCGGCTTTTGCTGAGGTGTTGGAGGAGAGAGTGCCTGGACACGTTCAGGACGTGGTCCTGGAGGAGAGACAGGGAGGAGTTGAGGCTGCAGGAGAGCTGTTGTCCTTGGCGGCAGAGGTGGAGATAGCTGGGAGCAGCAGGGCCCCGTTTACTCCAGAGACTTACGTGCCACGGGTGCACTTTTTTATACCGCTGGGGTGTGACGTGTACTCGCCGGTACACCTGTTTTACTGTGAGACGACCTTACGGAGGGACCTGGAGACCCACATCTCAGGACGTCCACTGGTATGCATTTCAGTTATTGCATTTTGATCACTGTACTTGCTTTTCAATTCTGTATTTGCATGCTTCTATTATTTGTTGCTTGAGAGACTTGTATTTGCCTTCTGAATCAGCGACACACCTCCTTGCCTGTGTATGGAGGTTCGTCAGACTCCCTTGAGCATTTTGAGAGCTTGCCAGGGGCAGTGAGAGAGATAGTGGCGGGCACGGGCTTCAAGGAGTTCATTCGGCTTCTGGTGCCGACGCGGGCGGATCGCAAGCTGCTGAGGGCTTTGGTTGAGCGTTGGTGGGACACCACCAACACGTTTCACTTGAGGTTTGCTGAGATGACCGTGACGCCGTTGGACTTCTCGGCGATCACTGGTCTGAGAGTTGGCGGGGAGCCGATACCGTTTGACTCGGGGCTGTACAGGGACAGAGCGGCCATTAGGTACTTTCTGGGGAGAGAGGTTGGAGAGGGAGATCCCATGGTGTGGTTTGACCACTTGCCGGCCATATGGGACCACGAGCCAGAGTCGCCGACAGAGGCGGCTCAGATGGCTAGGGCTTACTTGTTGTGTCCCTGTTTCTGAACAGGCAGAGTGGAGTTCACCTGGGTTGGCTCCCGGCACTGGCGGACTGGAGCAGAGTGTCCAGCTTGGACTTTGGAGGTGCAGCTCTGTGTACCTTTTATTGCTTCCTGGGTTCTGTTAGCCGCGGCGAGGGGACGAGCCTCAGCGGCTTCTGAATGGTGCTTGAGGTAAGATTTTACATGCTTTCTTTTGCTTTCTAGTACTTTGAATATTGCCATGTATATTTGTTGCTTCTGTTTGCTGATGATGCCTTTAACCATGCAGGTGTGGGCTTATGAGGAGCTGGGGATGTATCGACCAGCTAACAGACATGACGACGAGGCGGTGATCCGTCGAGCGGCGAGGTGGGACCGAGGGCACCGGGGCTCTGACATACATGTGGGAAGGATAAACGACTTCCGTCATTTCTTGGACTAGACTGATGGGAGCACGGTATGATTTTGCACTTGGTTTCAAATTTGAGCTGTCTGTTCTGCATTCAACTTTTTTCTGATGAAGTTGAAATTCCTGGCAGGTGAGATGGCATGTCTGGGATGATGTGCCAGACGAGTACTTGCAGAGGAGCACAGAGGTGACGCGGGGACGGGTGTTGCTGGAGTCCCCGTATGGTTGGCAGTGGTACCTGGGAGAGAGGGTGCCTCGTCAGTCTCTTAGGTTGGAGCACTTCAGGATACCAGGGCGTATTCCCCTGGCGTACAGTGGACTGACGAGTACACGCGGGTGGAGGTGGAGAGGTACACCGTGCTGGACACTGAGCTTCCTTTCAGCAATTCCTCAGACTGGGAGGCCTTTCTGACTGAGGACCTGGCTAGCTTTCTTGACATGGAGTCACTTATAGCAGCCACTGAGACCGCGTTGCCGGTGTTGAGGAGAGAGATAGAGGTCCATACAGCAGGAGGGATGATGGGAGTGGTGGATATCCCTTCGGTTGCACCTCCGCTTGACCTTACTTCTGTTCAGGTAACCTGTACAAGAAAGAAAATACAATTTAGTTTGCATTCTCTTTAAGCATTTATTTGAAATACCTGTGTAACGCTTTTTCTTTGTTTTGCTGATCCCTACCAGCTGGGCGTCTGAGTCCTATCAGCTGATTCTTGACCTCGAGGCTTTAGTGCGCCGGCTGATGATAGGCGATATTCCTGCGGTGCATCCCCGAATTGAGCCGGGAGTGGTGATATGAGAGAATGGAGCTTGCAGAGGCGCCAGAGGCGATGAAGGAGCTCGGGGAGCCAGAGGTGGAGCCCGTGGTGGTGGCAATGCTGAGAGAGGCAGTGGAGCTAGAGTTAGAGGCGGCGACAGAGGCCGAGGTGCCCGGGGGGCTGACAGAGGTGGTGGTGTCGGAGCTGGTGGCACAAAAATTGGTGTGGGAGGAGCGAGTAGAGGAGTTGGGCGTAGAGCTGGTCGTAGCCCTTCTCCTGGCAGACGGACTTCTCAGGTAATCCTTTTACCTTTGTTTACTTGTACTTTTCGTGCTTGCAGATTTGTATATCAGCCTTATGCACTGATGAATTTTGCTTTGTTTGTGCAGAGTACGTCTCCTCCTCCGAGGTCAGAGCACATGAGGGCAAGACGTACCAGAGGTGGCTCTGTAGCTCCTCTGTCTAACAGAGAGCTTCGAGACCGCCAGTCTTCAGCTGAGAGACCAGGAGGGAGTGCACCAGGAGGTCCAGCTCCACCGTCACGGTGGACGTTCAGGCAGGGAGAGACGGATAGCAGCGAGGAGAAGGACACGGTCCTGGTGAGTCTGAGGAGTTCAGGCCACGGGTGCAGAAGAGGGCCCGTTCTTGAGTAAGTAGGTAAGGCCTGCGTGCCTGCTTTTGATTTGGGCGCCTGTTTTGCCCGTTTTTATTTTATTTTCATGGATGCGGCCTGCGTGCCGTGGTAGTATTGATGATGATGTTGGGCCTATTTTGCTCTTGGATATATGCACTTTTTACCACTTATGACATGGATATTGGTTTGGTTTTTATAAAAATTTGCACTTTCATCGTGTAAAATGAGTTACATTAATAAAGTCTTGAATCTAAAAACCAAATCTAGCACTGAGAATGCGTGAGACACTGTGGGGAAATGCATATATAAGAATTTGAAACTGGGAGAGTCACGTGAATTAACTCGATATAATTCAGACAGTTTTGGCTTTTTTTAGGAAACTGGAAAAATTGCCATCCGGTACACTGAAACTTGGTTTTCAGCGGGCCCAGGCCTTTCAAATGAGTAGAAACTTGAAGAACCTATGAAATATGCTTGACATACTCTTCTTGAGCTTGAAAACGCATGATACGCCTTTGCTTGAAGGTGGATATCTCAAAACTGTGGAAAAGTTTGCAGAATTTCACCCGAATCTCTGTATCCGGGGTTTTCGGTGTATCCATCTATTGAGATGTCGTTGAAAAAGCCAAACAATTCCTCCACTAAGCCTTGGATACTTATTTGGAGTTGTATGTACGAGAAAAGTGGCCAAAAGTAGCATGGAATGGGTTTTGAAGGGCCAAAGTTGGAATTTTGGCCAAGGAATAGCCACTAACACCGTGCGGTGTAGGAATAGTTGCCGCACGGTGCAGGCATTGATACCGTACGGTGCAATAGTTTGATGCCCCACTTTTGACACTTTCTACTTGTAGTCTGGCCTTTGTTTTGACTTCGCCATGCATGTTTGCACGTCCAAGGGCCTTGAAAGGTTAAACCCAATCTATTTTGAGGAAATTCACAAATTTTGCTTGACCTTTGCATTTCCCGATGCGGCACGCTTCCCGAGGCGCGCATTTTTTGAGATTTTTGAACTTTTCTTGCTAGAACGGCTATAAGTAGCCTTGCTTCCATGGCATATTCATCCCAAAATTATCTTCCATGCCTTCTTCCACATTCTCTCAATGGCCGTCAGTATCTTAGCTTTGGTCCGCCCCTGGCTTGACGAACTTGATGGCCTGGGCTGGCTGAACTTTCGTGACCATAGGTTGGCATCAATGTGCTACATCCGGGATGTAACCATACGTCATCAGTTGCTCCATGCTGCTGTCCGTTTCTGGGATCTGGAAGTGCATGTGTTCCGCTTCGGCCTGCAAGAGCTATGCCCCACGGTGGAAGAGTTCCATGCGTACCTTGGTGGTTTTAACTTGGAGATGCCTGTCATTCCTCTTCAGGGAGTGAGTTATGCTGATGTGTTGTCCTCAAAGCTGGGTTTGAGCAAAAGTGCGGCAAAGTCCATGATCCAGGGGGGCTTGCTGAACGTCCCGCGCTTGATCAACCAGTTTCGCCCTAAAGGCTTTGCTCTGTGTCTTGCGATCCTTGCGGCATTCTTGTTTGTTCGCTTAGATCATCAGGCAAGTGCAGCATTGGTGGGAGTGGCCAAGCAGATTGAGGAGCGTAAAGATGTAGCTCTAATGGTTTTGGCCGAAACTTTGATGGGCTTGGATGGAGACCATGCTGGGCGGACCAATATTTTTGAAGGAAGTGTTTTGCTCCTACATGTAGGCTTCTCACTCAGCTCTCCTTTTTCTAGTTTAGCACTCATTCTCTTTTTACCTCAACGCTCGGGTTTAGGCTTTCTATGGTTCCTTACTTGTCTTTTCTCTCATGTAGATTTGGCTGTGTGACAAGGCTGCTCTTCTAGAGGCAGTGCCGCTAAACAGAATTCATGAGACACAAGGTTTTGTTCAGAGGGATTACCGGGAGTTTCACAGGAATGTTCCAGGTTGGGTGCTGGTGCTTTCTCAGCTGAAAGAGGACACAATTTCTTGGCGCTTGAACTGGCTGACTTGCCCCACCATGACAAGGAGTAACATGGGGCGTCACAGAGTAGGCTAGGAGGTCTGACCTGTTGGACCTTTTACATCCCTTATCGCACTCCGACAGCTCGGCGTTAGTCAGGCAGTACCGTCTGCATATCCTGAAGACTTTGTTGTGCCCAACTTCAATTATGCAACAATCCAGGCTTATCAGCGTACTTCGAGAGAGCGCATCACTGTTTCCAGAGATCAGTATTCAGCATTGTGCTTCCGGCGCGTTACAAAAGATGGTTGACACAAGAGATTGTAGCAAGAGAGAATGGGACTCAAATTTGACTTTTGCGTTAGTCTTAATGTACCCGAAATAAATTGTTGACCCATGACATGTTTCATGTGGGTCGAAGCTTTTGCTTTTGTGTTGTTTTGTTATGTGAAAGATTCATGCTCAGCCATGTAATCAAAGAAATTAGCTAGAATAAAAGTGATTTATGAAAATTTCCGCTTCGATTCTCATTGATTGTGATTGTAAGCGCGAATGACGGCTGTGAATCAACTCAAGAGATATTTCAAAAGATTGCAACCGATCCTCAATGGATTTTGCCTAAGCCGCCCAATGTGGGTTTTCGACCTAGCAGACTTGGTCTAATGTTTGCATGGCACTGCCCGCCCTTGCGATTTTCAGTCCAGCGAGCTTCTCTCAGGGGTAGTATCTCTTGAGCTGATCCATGTTGACCAATGTAGAGAATTCGTTACCGTCAAAATCGATGAGCTGAGTTGCGCTTCCAGACAGAATTTTCTTGATGATGTATGGCCCTACCCATTTTGGCCAAAATTTACCACGTGGATCGAAAACTGGAGCTCGGATCTCCTTTAGAACCATGTCTCCTTCCTGCAGATTTCTGGTCTTGACTTTCTTGTTGAAAGCGCGTGCGATTCGGCGCTGATACCCCTGAATGTGATATAAGGCTTTAAGCCTCCTTTCGTCGAACAACATGAGTTCTTCGAACCTTGCGCTTTGCTAATCAGGTTCTTTGATGTCTGATTCTATCAAGACCCGCAGAGATGGTATTTCAAGCTCGATGGGGAGAACGGCTTCCATACCGTAAACCAAGGAATAGGGTGTTGCCCCTGTCGGAGTACGAATAGATGTCCGATATCCCCAAAGTGCTAACGGCAGTTGCTCGTGCCATTTTTTTGCAGACTGAATTGTTATTTCCAGTATTGACTTAATGGTTTTGTTGGCAGCTTCCACAGCTCCGTTGGTTTGCGGCCGGTAGACTGTTGACTTGGGGACTTGAATCCCAAAATCTTCGAGAACTTCTGCAGCTCTACCCTTGAAGTGAACACCATTGTTTGACACGTATGCATGAGGCACGCCATACCGGTAGATGATGTTCTGCTTGATGAAATGAGCGACTTGAACCGCTGTAAGAGTTGTGTATGAGGCAGCCTCAACCCACTTGGTGAAATAGTCGATAGCGACTGGAATGAACTTGTTCCCGTTTGAAGCAGCCGGGGTGATCTTGCCGATGACGTCAATGCCCCAAGTTGAGAAGGGCCAGGGTGAAGTCATAGAATGCAATTCTGACGGCGGTATGTGCATGAGGTTGGCATGAATCTGGCATTTGTGACATCTTGGCACATATTCGATGCATTCAGTTTCCATTGTAGACCAATAGTATCCCTGTCGCAAGACCTTCTTGGCGAGCATTGCCCCGATCAAGTGAGGGCCACAGACTCCGTTATGGTCTTCTTCCATGATTGTGGTTGCTTCTTCGCCATTTACACAGAGTTTATGCATTCCGCAGTGGGATCTTCGGTACAACTTGCCCCCGCAGATAATGTAGTGAGGGGCTAGCTTTCAGAGAGCTATCTGGTCTTTTCTGTCAGTCCCAGCCGGGTATTTGCCCATTTCAACGAAGTTCCAGATGTCGTGATACCAGGGGAGACCATCGTCAGGCTCATCAATAGCCATGACGTATTCGTAAATGGGCTTGTCCCTTTGCTCAATCATGATCAGTCGGAGTCTGACTCCGTTTGGTATCTCCACAATGGAGGCCAGTGTTGCCAAGGCATCGGCAAATCGGTTGTTCAAACGAGGCACATGTGTGAAAGTGACTACCTGGAATCGTGGAATCAGGTCGTCGAGGTCCTTGTGGTAAGGTTTCAACTTGTCTTCCTTGACCTTCCAGTCGCCGTTTGCTTGTGAAACTACAAGGTTAGAGTCTTCGATTACTTCCAGCCTTTTGACACCGATTTCGAGGGCGGCTTCCATCCCTACGATGCAAGCTTCGTATTCTGACTGATTGTTGGTGACTTCGAAGTTTAGCTTGAATGCAAGAGGGATGTGTGACCCCTCTGGTGAGATGAGTAGAATTCCAATCCCGAATCCTTTTTGGTTGGCAGCCCCGTCAAAATATAACAACCATACATCATTGGTTGTTGTCATGACATTCTCATCGGGGAATTCGAACTCCACATCTTCTGGACCTTCTACTGGATGATCGGCCAGAAATTCAGCAACAGCCCGTCCTTTTACGGATTTCTGAGTTACGTACTTAATGTCAAATTCAGCTTGCAAAAGCAACCAACGTGCCAGCTTACCAGTGAGAGTCGGCTACTCAAACTGGTATTTGAGAGGGTCCATTCGAGAAATCAGCCTCACTGATTATGCCAACATGTAGTGCCTTAGCTTCTTGGAAGCCCACATTAAAGCCCAACAAACTTTTTCCAAGGGAGTGTCCCGTTCTTCGCACCCTATCATCTTCTTGCTGATGTAGTAAACTACCTTCTCGCTTCCGCCTTCGCCTTCTTGTGCGAGCATGCATCCCATGGCTGATGGGGTAATTGATAAGTACATGATGAGGGGTTGCCCTGGCGTTGGTGGCATAAGTACCGGGGGATTCTGAAGGTAGTTTGATGGGTTCAAAAAGCTTTCTGGCATTTGTCGTCCCATTTGAATGGCAAACCCTTCTTGAGTAGTTGAAACATCGACTCACAATTTTAGGTCAACTTGGCGATGAATCTGCTGATGAACTAAATTTTCTCGATAAAGCTTCGCACTTCCTTTTCCGTGGGAAGATCTATCTCAATGCCTCTTATGGTGATCATGAATCCCAGCATCTTTCTAGCTGTAACTCCGAACGTACATTTCTCAGGATTGAGACGCAACCGGTATTTGTGAATTCTTTCAAAGAACTTTCTGAGTGCGGGTAAGTGCCCTTCTCTTTCCTTGGCTTTGACGCTCATGTCATCGACGTAGACCTCGAATTCCTTGTGAATCATGTCATGTAAAAATGTCGTGGCTGCCCTCTGATAGGTTGACCCGGTGTTTTTCAAACCGAAGGGCATGACCCTGTAACAATAAGTGCCCCACTCAGTGGTTAAAGTAGTCTTCTGATGGTTTTCGGGAGCCATGAGAATCTGGTTGTATCCGGAAAAACCATCCATGAAGGAAAGGAGTGCATATCCGGCAGTGTTGTCCACAAGTACATCTATGTGTGGTAATGGGAAATCATCTTTAGGATTGACCTTGTTTAGATCCTTGAAATCTACACAGACCCGGATCTTTCCATTCTTCTTAGGAACAGGAACAATGTTTACAACCCACTAAGGGTATTCTGTTACCATTAGGAACCCAGCGTCTATCTGCCTCTGAATTTCCTTCTTTATTTCTAGCACCCAATCTGGCCTCATTTTCCTCAACTTCTGCTTGATAGGCTTTGCATCTGGGTAAAGCGGGATTCGATGCTCCAAAATCTCGGGGTCGATACCAGGCATATCTGCGTGTGACAATGCAAAAACGTCCTCGAATTCTTTCAGGAGATTCGAGTGGGCTTTGAATTCTTCGGGAGATAATCCGGAGCCAATTTGAACCATTCGCGGATCATTTTCGTTTTTCAAATTTATAGAAACTATTTCTTCTTTTAGAGGCTGAGCATGCCTTTCGTCTTCCCTTCTGATTTGAGATCGAAGTTCTGAAATTTCTTCCTCGAATTCGATCCCCTCATCGTCGGGGTCAACACAATTTATTTCGGACACAGCAAGATAAGCAAAGTCTATTTCATTGATAGCGAATGTGGGGGCCTTAGGGGCGTGATACATGAGAGTGGACTCAAACTGGAAAGATAAATGATGACGCGGGGGAATGACGGATACATGTTTGGGTTCAAACTCTGTCTCGAAGTTAGTGCTAGACTTAGTGCAAGACTCAAATTCAGTGCTAATGTAAGTGATTCTAGGTACAAAAGTGCAATGTTTATAAACACCATTGGCATCCACAATGAGTGTAGTGACATCTCCAAGGGCATCCTGGCTCAGCATCATCTGCCCTACTTCCTCGGCAAGCTCTAAATCAGGCTTTAATTCAAACAACATCCTAGCAGGCTCGCCTTCGCCTACACCTATTAGGCTTTCTTCCCCGAACAGCAATTGGAGATTCCCTGAGTCAAGAGTTTCGATCTAGTCAACTTGGAGTGCCTTAACCAGTTCTTCCCTCTTTTCAGCTTCATCATCACTGTAACCCGTGTCGTTTAAAAAGATTTCGAAACCTGGCAACTTGGCCTTTGTTTCCATGTCCCAGAATGGCTCAGGTTCTCCCTAGTAAATAGCTTCTGGAGCTTTCACAAACTGAATGGGCTTTTTCTTGGTACTTGCTTGCACCTTCTTTCCCTTCTTTGGTTTATTGTCAGCTGACGCATAACCGAGACCGAAGTGTTGGTTATTCATTGAAAACTTGGGGAATTCAGCCATCCCCTGGTTGTTCAGACCTAACCCCAGGCCGGGCAGGTAATCCATTTTTCTCATCATCTCTACAGCAGTCGACCTCATTGAGAAGTCTTCATCCATTTTGACGGTAAGAACTGATCCAGAAGTGTCAAAAGAGAAACCACCGAGGGCGACGACTTCTTCTCCGTGAGCAATCTCAAGCAATGGTGCATTGTCGGAGACATGGGGACAGATCCCTGAATCTCCGTGAATAGTTAAAGTTCCTGTGGCCAGACCAAGTTGGACTTTCTGGTGTAGGGAAGAAGGTACAGCCATGATGTCTGACCGATGAAGCGAGGGCCTGCCCAGCAGCAGGTTAAAAGACGACGGGATGTCAAGTACATGGAACTCGATGTCTGTTTTGAAACTTTCATTGACAACTTCCATCTGGATGATTCCAACTACACCTCTGCACATGTTGTCATACGCGCGTACTCCGAGGTTGGATGGTTGAAAGTCTTTGTTCTTGAAACCGAGACAATAGGCTGTCCGCATGGGACATATGTTCAGTGCGGATCCGTTGTCGAGCAGGACGACTGGGACCCATTTTCCCATGCATTTTAGAGTGATGTGCAAAGGTTTGTTTTGACCGGCTCCTTCTGGGGGTAAATCCTTTTCAGTGAAGGTGACAACGTGCTTGGCACGAGCAGGGGTAAGCAGGGCTACCATAGTTTATGGAGGGATATCAGGTGGTACCTCCATGTTGGACAGAGTTTTGATTAGCTTCTGACGATGTTCCCTTGAGGAGGAGAGCATGCCCAGATTGAGACTGATGCCGGAGTTCTTTCAAGATGTCTCTGGACCAATTCTTCTGCAGTCGCTCGGTTCCTTTGAGGCGGTTGAGTTGTAACTTCAGGTTCAATTGGAGTTGAATTTTCCTGAACAGGCTCGTCCCAGATTAATTCTTCTGGCCGAATTCGGTGTGGAATGTTTCCCTGAAGGTTGACTGGTTGATAGATTCGGCCACTTCTTGTCACCCTGTTGACGGTATCTTCCCAGAGTTGTTGGTTCTCACCCCAGAAATCTGCGAATCCTTCGCCGACTTTGCGCTTGCCAGCCTTGATGGCTTCCTTCTTCTGTCCTTGATTTTGATCTTCAGACCATAAGTCAATCAGATTGCCCGGAGCTTTCTGACTGCTGATCTCAACTGTTTCTAGCTTTGCTTGCAGGTCTGTTACCTTTGAATCTTGCCAGAAAGTTTGGTCAAGCATGGATTTATTGACTGCCCACACTTCGTTTTTGCCGACTCGGATGTCAACAACTTCATCTTCGTTCCATGTGGTTGTCCGGGGACCAGTGCCTAGAACTGATATGGTGGAATCGTGTGGAAATGGTGCGGATGGCCGCGGTAGAGACTCACCAATAATGTACGCTTGAGGAAACCAATTGTGGTTTTTGAAGACAGTCTCGATGGCTTGGCGTTTTCTTCTTCGGGAAGCTGAGATAGCGAAGAGCTGATTGAGAGGTTGTGCTGGATTTCCTCGTTTCTAGAGCTGCGACGATTTTCAGATTCCCCAAACAAGGTTGGGAGTGAAACCGTATCCAGAGGGTCAGCACAGGTTACTGCTTCTTCGACTTGACTGATACTGAAGCTTTCTGGTATGAAAATAGATGGCTTGTCATGAAATCCTAGGAGAATGTACTGGCTCGGGTCTCAAGAGACTAGCAAAGAACCGAACAATGCTTGCTGGGAATCTTCCCACTCTTGATCGCTCATGGCCCATTCTCCTTGTTCTGCGAGGTCACCCCATTTGAGTTTGGGCTTCTGTTCAAAATTTCCAATGGCATGGACTTCCAGACTTTTCGGTATTGCGACAAAGGGTCTTGGTTCAGTGACTGGCACAATGTACAAGCTTGGATTGAACTGGTCAGAATTTTGGCCTTTTAGAGTGTAGCTGAAGGATATCTGGTTGATTTGGATATTTTGCTTGTGGTCAGGCAAGGGATTGGAAATGGTGTTGGGATTTTGCTTGGGAATTGGAATGGTTCAGTCATCAACAAAGTCTTAAACTATGTGTTTGAGGAGGATAATTGTTGGTATGATGGCCAGGCATTTGGTGATAGGCACAGTAGACATTGGGATTGAGAAAATTTCCTTGGGTGGATCAAGAGGCTTGATGGCATTTTTCTCAACGAGTTTTTTTGTAGACAGTGGTAAGAGGGAAAGGGAATTGGTAGAATTCTCTTTTTGGCTGGGATGCATTTTGGAGAGGCCGTGACTGGGCGGCTATTTGGTTAACTGGCTCGGTTTTGACCGGTCTGGGATTAGAGGAACTGGCTTGAGGTTGGTGGTAGGTATTGGGTCCGAACAGGGTATTGCTGTTACCGGAGTAAACTCGTTTGCGCCGAGAAGCTGATTCCCCTTTGTCGAATATACCAGTGCGGATTGCATCTTCAACAGCAAGGCCGGCTTCATAAAAGGTTTTGAAGTTGGCGGAGGTCTGAAAGACCACCAAGTGTTTGGCAAAGTCCGGTTTCAAGTTCCGGGTGATAATTCTCATATGTTCTTTCTCCGAGGGTCTGTCTATCATCTGTGAAGCTTTCCCCCTCTAGCGTTTGACAAAGTCGGCGAAAGACACGTTCTTTCCCATCTTTGTAGATTCTAACTCCCGAATGGTCATCTCCAGCTGGATGTTGTAGTTATACTGAGCCACAAAGGCTGCCCCAATATCCTCCCAAGTCTTTTTCTTGGAATTGTCCAAGTTCAGAAACCAACGGAGTGCGGGCCCCGTCAGAGTTTGCTGGAACATCTGAGCCATGGCATTCTTTTTTTTTTGGGTAAATTAGCTTGAAATTAAAAGGGGTTAAGCGAATGTACAGCCTACAAGGGGCATACCCCAGGGAGGACAAAAGAAAAGAAGAAAAAGAATGAAAGAAAAGTGCGTGGTCCCC
>JAXBDA010005809.1:0-22979 GCA_036023075.1 Gaultheria prostrata
GGGGAGAAGGGAACTAGCTCCTCTCTAATATTAGTTCTCTTCGGTCCTCTCCAGTTTTGGATTTTGTGGGCCCATACCTACAACAATGATCAGAACTGTTTAAGTTGCAGATATCGTCGAGAATTTTAACCACACAAAAAAATCATGTTGATCGAATACCCATCGATACCTAATCAACTTAAATTTATATTGAAAAAAAAAATAACGTGCGAAATTGTTACGTATTTTTTAGATTTTTGACACTTTACTAAGCCAAAAAAATAGCTTTGCATTGCCATTTTGCATCAACGAATTACTTGCTCACTTTACTAAGCCAAAAAAAATAGCTTTGCATTGCCATTTTGCACCAACGAATTACTTGCACAAAGAAAGAAAAACTCAAAGCCAATACTAAATCTATGACATTTCTTTTTCTTTTTTTGTTTTCCAATCAAGATATATGCCACCCCTACGCTAGAGCAAGTCCAATGGTGGTTAGAAAATGTCTATAGCCATTTGCATAATTTGGCATAAAAAAAGTAGTTAAATGTGGTTGTGTCAAATTTTGGCACTTTTTTTTCTAATAGTTGGCTCTATTTTAGAACCAAACCGTTTCGAATATTGATTAAATTTCCCTCCACATCATTTTTCTTTACTTTCTCAATCCCAATTCAACTACTACCTCCTTCCCGAACTATTTGTCTAGTCCACAAAACGAGGACTGGTGGTTTCATCAACATTTTGTGGCCGTCGTTAAATCTGGTGGAGTTTATGCCGAAACCGACGAAATCTGGTTGAGTTCTAGGTTGGTGGTCTTGGACGCTGGTGATCCGTCGTGGTGGTTGATGGTGGATGAGCATGGTGCTGGTGGTCGGGTTGGAGGTGGATCGGCTGTGACAGTGTCGAGTTTCTCTCTTCATTTGTTTTTCATTTCTGTTTTAGTCTAGTTTGGAGATTTGTGTTCCCTGCGTGGAAATTTTCCTACTCTCTAGGGGTTATTCGTCTGTATTCCCTACCCTCTATGGGTATTCGTTTGTATTCCTTCCCAACCCACATTAATAACCTGAAAATTGAAGAGTGTTCTTCCCAACAGAGGGTTCCGAAATTTTAGTGATTGTAGCCGTTTCGGGAATTGAAAAAAAAAAACGTGCTACTAAAATTTTTTGGCCAATGCAACATAAATTGGTCAAAAGTACCCCAAACAAACAAAAGTGCGATTCACCACAAACACACTGAAGTTACTTGCATCAGTTGTTCACATGCGGCCGACATAGTTGTTCTTTTATGCACATGCACATGAATAGTGGCAGTCCCTGTCACCAAACATACCCAGCAACACTGAATCCCCTAGAAAGACTAGGAATGACTTGCCACTATAAGGGGCCACTATTGATTCCTTTGTCACATGTGACATGACACTGCTACCTCATCTTCAACTCAACTAGGACAATATGGAAAATGCTAAATACCCAGAACAGAAAAGTGATTTGAATTTAAAATTAATGGCTCAGATTCACTTCCAAATGAATCTGAGCCACTGATTTTGAATTCTTGACACTTTTCTAGGTAATTTTTCTGTGTATTTAACAGTGCTGAGACAATATACATTATTAAATTGTAATCGGTTGAATTCACAACCTCACTGCATTGAATTGATCATTAATGGTCTACATTTGCAGAAAGTTGACCATTAATTAGAGATGAATGGTTCAGATTGCGTACTCCACCCACAGGGGTGTACAACAAGATTCCCATTTCCCACTGCTCACAGCACTTAAGTACAATTACACAAAAGCCGAACATTCATACTCGCCTTACAAAGAAAAATATTTGTATAAAATTCAATTTGATTAGAGACCACTAAGTATATGACCACATCCTTTATTATTTTTTTGAGAATGGACTATATATGAAAGATTAGTTTTGACATGGACCATCAATTTAAATTGATGATCCCACATGCCTATCGATGTCCGATAAACTGATCATTTTCTGAAAACATATTTTTATGATGGATAAATAATTTAGATCATTTGCGTAGATCCGGAATAGGTCCAGGACGGTGTCCACAGATCGGATCCGATCCGCTCAGAGCGGATTGTGATTTTTAAGATCCGGAACCGATCCGTAGGTGACATACGGATGGATCGGATCGTTACGGATCGGATCGGGCGGATTTGATAGATTAAAGAAGGATTATTGCGCGGATTCAGCGGATCGAGCGGATCCGATCCGGTTAAAACGGATTTGAATTTTTAGGATCCGCAACCCATCTGTACATACCTCGGATGGTTCGGATCGGTTCAGATTGGTCGGATTGGCGGATCGGATGATCCGCTGGACAGCCCTACCAAGGAGGTAGGGTTTGATGGGATATGGAAGATGAAGATATGGGGACTATCACCTTGTTTGGAAGGGTTTTTGAGAATCGGTTTTAAAACCCTTGAAAATCTTTGTTGAAAACCCAAATGAGTTTTTGAGAACCGGTTCTCAAAACCCTTAAAAAAAAAAGGCAGAAACCCCATTGGAAAAAACGAACAAGGGAGAATTTTCCAAACCCAATTCCAAAAACTCAAACGAACAACCCCTGTGAGTTCACACAACGATGGAGCCGGAGCCACTGCAATTGACAGTTCGATTTCAGAATATAAAACACGCGGGATGCAGCAATCTACCAGTTACCGGCCCACAGTTTCTATGGTACTTGCCTACTTGGTACGATCGGGTATATATGGTTCTGATTAGCGTGTTTCTTATTCTTCTTCTTCTTTTTTTCGAGATCTCTGTCAAATTAAACCCGTGGCTTTAGCATATACATAGTTGGTATCTGATTTAAATTTTTACGGCTCGGATTAAAAATACGTGCGATATATAATCCGCCAACTGGAGGTATAATAATAAATAAGACAGGGACCAGGGAGGTATTATTAGTCGAGGTGTTGGTACTTTATAACCTACATTTTAAGAGATACTTAATCTTTTAAAAAACTAAGCTATTAAGTCGGAGTAATCTACATGGAAGTTGGAACTTACCAAGGCAAAAAAGCAAGTCACCTAATTCCTATTTGCAAACTATTACTCCCTCCATCCCCTAAAGTTAGATACTTTTGGGACTGCGTGTCATTTCTAAATTGCATATATCTTTCAATTCATAATGTTTTATGTGATTTTCAAAACTTTGTTTAAAAAAACTAATTGAAATCCATCAAACGAGATCCATATTGCTTATATAGAACATTACGGATTCAAAGATATAGACAATTTTTTCGTATGGCTGGAATAGTGAAAGTGTCTAACTTTCCGGGACGGAGGGAGTATCTTATTACTCAACGACTATTCACGTTTCCCAATATTATGTTTCCTATTTAGTCTATGTTATTATTCACGTTTCCCAATATTGTGTTTCCTATTTAGTCTAGGTTATTATTCACGTTTCCCAATTATTTTAAGTTTCCTTATTATGCATGTTTTCTTATTTGGGTAGATTTTTTAGTCACCAAGTTTTGTAGCATATATAAAGGCAAGTTGGAGTTATGTTTTTATACACATCGATTACACATCAATGAAAGCTGTCTATTCAATTTTCTTTTTTCTGTGAACGGCAAATTTTTTTATTAACCTTTGAAAACAAATTACAAAGATCCAAACGACAAGGCATCAAGTCGAAGAGGAGGCAGACCCACAAATAATACTCCCCTCACACCAAAAGACAGTACCTGCTGCTAGGAACCAAAAGGGAAAACACAACCTGATACTGACAAAAAGCCAACCAAAACCCCGACCCAACAAGAAAACTTGCCCCAAGTCTATTCAATTTTCTAATAAAACTTACTTAATCATTTATTACTTTAGTTATCTATGAAGTAATCCATGTTTGGTCAAGATTAAAAAACTAAGCTATTAATCTAAATGGAACATACCAAAGCCAAAAAGCAAGTCACCTAATTCCTATTAGCAAGCTATTATCTTATTACAGAACGACTATTCTTTAGACACACATTATAAAGACTCTCTCTCTCTCTCTCTCTCTCTCTCATGCTAGCAATATACATTATACAAACATGCATGCATATCATAGAGTGTGAAGCCATGAGCTTGGGGCAGGGCATGGAACTGTTTTGCTTTCCAATGTGATTGGAATTTTTGCCAAATAATCATAAGCAATAATAGCACGTGGGTATTTTTAGATGATTCATGAAACAATATTTCTATGGGTACAACTTCACTTTAATCTTCATGCATGCTTTGGAAAAGAAAGAGAGAAAGAAATTGACCTCACAACCATAGTGTCCTATTCAACTGAATTGTTGTCACGTTTGATTCATTCAACAACCAAAATGGCCCAAGCTTGTACACCAAGGTAAATTTTTTTTGGTAAAACATCAAGGTAATTTTTGAGTGCTCATTCATTTGATGAGACTAATTTAAAAGGATATATTTCAATCTGTTCATGATATTCAATTTAATAGACATGAACATTTTCAAGATTTTAGTTCAGTAGCGACAAAAACATAAAGGATTTTTTTGGATACAAAGTTCTATACAAAATAAGCAAATTTATT
Source organism: Gaultheria prostrata (assembly GCA_036023075.1). Lineage (NCBI taxonomy): Eukaryota > Viridiplantae > Streptophyta > Magnoliopsida > Ericales > Ericaceae > Gaultheria > Gaultheria prostrata. Next base: position 4,542 of record JAXBDA010005809.1, read on the forward strand.
TTGGTAGAAATTTATTGAGTCCAATTGATTTTGTTATGTAGAACTATATTATCTATTTATTCACAAAATTAAGTGACTTTGGCTATGGCTCAATAATCCATTATTCAGTGCAGACAATAGTAAAGAAAAATTAAATTGTACATAAAAGTATACAAATTTTTTGTTTTCAACCCGGGTGTTCGATTCAACCCCCTCAACCTTGAGTGGAGCCGCCCCCCATTAACAAGCGAGTCTGGATTGGACAGACATGTTACGGATCCGATTTAATAACCTATTTTTGTACATTCCATCATAGAACTCTACGATAGTGACTAATTATTAATTGGTTACTCCTGAAGTATCGTGTGTCAATGTCATGTAGTACTTTTCACAAATAAAATATCGCCAGTACCAAACTATGTGAGTCATTCCTTTTCTCTTGACCACCAAACAAAAGTGAATAATAATCGTCCCTATCAAATGATTTGTCGCTACGTAAATGGTGGAGTACCATGTAACGAACGCCACATGTTACTCCGGGAGTGTTGAATATATAGTTAATCTAAGATTGAGACATTCTCCTCTCTCCCTCCCTCTCATGTTAGTCATATATATATAGGATCAACTTCCAATAAGTGCCCCTTATTGAACTTTACCATAAGAACCTAGCAAATTTTCGTGTTTCCGGACCTAATTTTGACGATCCAAACCACTCAATGTTTTTAAAACAAATACCCGGAAGGGTTTGATCCGATCAGTTTTTTTATAAAAACGCTATATATAACGTTTTTATCGAAAACTGATCGGATCAAGCCCTTCCGGGTATTTTTTTTTATGATTTTTCGCGAGGGCCCTTAAAAACACGTTTAAAAAGTATTGAGCGGTTTGGATCGTCAAAATTACCTCGGGAACAGTGAGGTCCTTATGGTAAGTTCAATAAGAGGCCATTATTGGAAGCTCATTGTATATATATATATATATGGAGCATTTCTAATGAGGGCTCCCTCACTTTGCTACGGTGAGGGACCTTCATTTCCAAATCGAATTTCAACGATCCGAACCGTTAGATGTGTTTAAAACATATTTTTAAGATCCAACGCGAGGATTTGTAAAAAAAATTACCCGGAAGGGCTTTATCCGATCAGTTTTTGATAAAAATATTATATATAGCGTTTTTATCAAAAACTGATCGGATCAAGCCCTTTTGGGTATTTTGTTTTTACAAATCGTCGCGGTAGACCTTAAAAACACGTTTTAAAAATATTGAGTGGTTCGGATCGTTGAAATTTGGTCCGAAAAGTTGAAAAATGGCTAGGTCCCTCATCGTAGCAAAGTGAGGGAGCTCTCATTAGAAATTCTCCTTATATATATATATATATATATATATTCCATTTTGAAATGTCCCAAAAAAATTATACATTTTGAAAAGTTTCAAAAAAAAGTAGTGTTAAGTTCCCATTTGCCCCCTCTTTTTCTTTTACCTTAAATAAGAGCAAGAGCAATAGCATAGGTAAAATGTACTTTCTAGCTATTTAACCTATTGAGAACCCAAAAATAGACCTGAAACAGGCTGTCCAAAGGAGAGCTATTTCAGTTCTTTGCCAAATTTACGGAGGTACTGTACACTAGGTAGTCAATATTCTACCATTATTTGTCCCATCCGTTTCTCATGGATTGAATAAGTTGTTCATGCGCTACATTGCCAAGTGTATAATTTTTATATGTACATTTTAAAGAATTACTAAGGATATTAATAATGTCAACCCGAACACGACATGATTTGAAGCAGGTTGGGTTAGTGTTAAGACATTTGACACATTTTTTATAACATGTCTTTTGACACGAATCCAAAAAGACACAAAACGTACAGTGACACGACACACAACACAATATCCACCCCGAATGTATATCACACATGCATCTCATAGAGTGTGAAGCACGAGTTTGGGGCAGGGCATGGGACTGTTTTGCTTTCCCAACGTGATTGGAATTTTTTAGAAATAATCATAAGCAATAATAGCACGTGGGTGTAGCATTATTTCTTACATGAGGAAAAAATAGATATATGTGGGTAATTGCCCAAAAAAAATACTTATAGTCTTCATAAGAAATTGACCCCATAACCAAAGGATCAATTTCAAGTGGATTGGTGTGACATTTGATTCATTCAACAACCAAAATGGTCTCCTTGTACATCCGGGTTAATTGTCTCCAATTTGTGAGCGTTCATTCATTTGATGGACTAATTTAAAAAGATATAATTCAATCTGATGTTTATATTTGACTTAACAAATGAGTCTGGATTGGACAGACAGAGCATCCTCATCAGGGGAGGCAAATGCCCCTGATGGGTATTTTGTTGAGCCAAAAGAGAAAAAGAACCCCAAAATCAGCCTCAACAAATTTTTTGCAAATTGTAACTTTGCTACAGTAACCCGGTATTTAGGTAGAGTCACTATTCACTGGTTTAGGATTATTTTAATAATTTTTTTTTTCTCTCTCTCTCTCTTTAGTTAAAGTAGTGTTTTTTTGGGGAAGTGGGAGTAGAAAGAAAGAATAGTTTAATATAGTGAAGTTAGAATAGAGAGTCTGATTTTTTGAGTTTTTGAAAAAGTGACTTGCTAATTTGTAAAAGGTATTTTTGAGGTTAAATTTGGCCCAATTTTTGTTGAGGCTGATGAGGATGCTCTAAAGGGATCTGATTTGATAGTCTAATTTTTGTACATCCAATCACAAAACTCTAGGATAGTAACTAATTATGGGGTATTAAATTTGTTAAATCCAAGGTTTGGTGGTTTGTGGTTCGTTTCTTTTGGTCTTAGGTTCTGTTTCTTTCGTCTTGCTCCTGTGGTTTTGTTTTTGTTTTCTTGGATTTTGGTTGTTGGGTTGTTTTAGCGGGCGTGTGGTCTTTTTCTTGGTGTGGTATTTAGGTTGCCTCCTTGGCTCTTTCAGGTTTTGGTTATCTGTGGCTTTTACCTGGTGTGCTTGTGATCCTTTTAATCTTTGTATCCTCTTCAAAGATTAATAAATTGTTTTTTGTCGATCGAAAAAAATAATAACATAAAAGATCGCCTGTACCACACAATGCGCATCACTCTTTGTCTCATAACCACCCAAAAAAAGTTAAACACTAAATAGGCAGACTAATGTTAGGATCCAAATAAGAGACACCGGGCTCACTTCTCGCCGAACACAAAGTTCAGGGTACGAGGAGTTTGCAATCAAGACGAAGTATCCCCTAAAGCTAGAGGAAATCCCATTCAAAGATGAAGCTGACTAGGCTGGAAATCCTCCACAGATCTGCTATCAGAAAGCAAACGCCAGCCATACATGGCATGAGAAAAACACTGGAAGAATCAATGGATCCTCAAAGCCACAAACATCGAAAGCCACTCCCAAACAAGACCCCGCTGGCACAGCAAACTCTGGGCGAGGGAAGCAAACGCCGACGAGCTCGATACAAAATCCAAGGCCAAAACATGAAAATAAAGAAAAGCTAATAAAAAATTATTGCTCACCACTGACCCAAACCAGATCTGGGGACCCTGTCCATTTGTTAGCTTTTCTCTAATTTGAAAAAGGGCAAAAGCAAAAGAAAGAGACCCAAAATTGTAAATGATTTGACGTTGGTATCATTTTTAGTCACCCAACAACCACAATGGTCCAACAAGGCTTTGTAAACCAAAAAGATGACTACCCTTCGCCTAGGTCACCAATGGATGAATAATGAGGCTAGCGGGTGGCCCAACCCCAAAATATACTATGTGCAACTATCGATCCTCGTCTTTCTAGAGAACAAACAAATGAATAGTGGGAAGCTGGCACATACCAAATCATGTACCTACTTGCAGGGATGGAGTCGGGGGCGGCACCCCTGCAAGGAAAAAAAAAATTCTAATTATATATAGAAAAAAAATTCAAAATTTTTTCTATGAATTTATATAGGTTCGCCCCTGCGCAGTGAAATTCCTAATTCCATCTCTGCCTACTTGTGTTTTAGTTAAAAGCAAGGTGATATTTGTTCAAAGCCAATCAAGTCCAATAAAAAATGACCTAAACCATCCAATTAGTCTTTATATACACTTCTTCTGTTCCTAATTGTTAGTCACTCCTTGAAATTCTAGCTTTTTAAAGTCATGTAATCATTATAATTGCATCACATCTCCATGTGTAATTTTCCGAAATAACCCCTAACTCACTTACAATATAATGATGGATTTTATGAGGACAAGTTTGGAAACTTAACAATTTTAGATTCAAGAGGACAAATATTTTGGAACATTCAAAAATAAAATAGTGGATCAATAATTAGGAACGGAGGGAGTATTAGTTTACCAAAAGTGAAAAACATGATGTCCAATTTCACCATGCATGTATGATTTGGCAAGAGCTAATTATCCAAAAGGTTGGTTGGGTTGGAGTATCTAAATAAAGGATTCACCCACCCTTAATTCTCAGGTTCGACTCCTATGGCAAGCCAAATAACCCTTGGGATCTGTATCGATTGCTTTTTTTTTTTTTTCCGGTAGCTAGGTGTTTGAGCCAATTTACATCCCCTTGATCGATTAATGTATATGTGCCGGAGTCTTGAAGCTAATGACCAAGAAATTTTTTGGTGGCCGTGAGGATTTTTTGTTGGCGGTACGAGTCGAAAGTACGAGCTCGGGGGGTGTATTCCGCTTATTTAATGGCATGCTCGCTCCCACCCGCACGACCAACCCCTTCGGCTTTCCAATCATTAACTTCAAGATTTCTTGAATTTGAGGTGCACGCAAACTAGTCAAGATATCCGATTATTAAAAATGTGTGATTTGGTTAGTAGTCACAAATAGATCAATGCGTGTGTCCAATGATGACTTACACAACCATGTCAAACAAAAGTAAACTTTCATTACATTTGTTTCCAGTTATAAACATGTCATTTTCTTTTGCTTCTCAAGATCACTCTAGAATACGTAGTTAATAGTCGAAGACTTTCTAGATGAAGAAATTTAGAGGATGGTACGCCTTCTAGTTGATTAAGTATTTGTTAAACCACGCACGTTGTTAAAGTCATGATTGATTGATAATTAAGGGGGAATAGGTCAAAGAAACTTGAAGATAATGTTTTAAAGTTAGCAGGGGAACCAAGGTTTAAAACATGTTTTTAAGGTCTAATGCGACATACAAGTTTATAAAAAATTATTTGGATCAAGCTCTTCCGGGTACTCACTCCGTCCCAAAAAGATGTCCAAAAACACTATTCACCCCTCATAAAATTATCTACAGTATAATTTTTTGTTTATGAGTAATGATTTGTATATGCAATATGGATCTTGTTTGATAGATCTCACTTAGTTTTATTAAACAAATTAAAATTTTAAAATCATAGTAATAAGTAGGGGTGTCCACGGATCGGATCCGGATCCGATCCGCTCAAAGCGGATTGTGGTTTTTAAGATCCGGAACCGATCCGTAGGTGACATACGGATGGATCGGATCGTTACGGATCGGATCGGGCGGAGTTGATAGATTAAAGAAGGATTATTGCGCGGATTGAGCGGATCCGATCCGGTCAAAACGGATTTGGATTTTTAGAATCCGCAACCCATCCGTACATACCTCGGATGGATCAACGGATGGTTCGGATCGGTTCGGATTGGTTGGATTGGCGGATCGGATGATCCGCTGGACAACCCTAGTAATAAGTATTATAAATTACCAAATATAGATAATTTTATGAGAGGAGTGAATAGTATTTTTGGACATCCTTTTTTAGAAGGAGAGAGTTTTTTTTTTTTTTGTTGATGAATTCTTGCGTTGAACCTTAAAAACACATTTAACGGTTCGGATCGCCGGAATTAGATCCGGAAATGAAAGTCCCGCACCATAGCTATTTTAGGGAGCCCTCGTGTGAAAATTCTTGTATATATAGTAGCTTGCTTTCCCTTCCTTTCTTTATGCTCCCCTTTGAATTTTTAATAAAATGTTTCTTTTGTGCTGAGTAAAAAAAAAATGTACAGAAGTAAGTATTTTCCTTTTCGTATTTTGTTTCCTTTGGATTAGTCTTACTCGCTGTGGTTGCGTGGTTTACCGGCAGTGCCGGAGTCGCTTTATTGCGAGTTCGCCGTGCCAGCGGGTGCTCGCATGGGAGTGGCGTCCCTTCGTGGTGAGGTTTTCATCATCGCTCTAGTCGGTGCGATGATCTCTTAGTCGCGAGATGCCGACATTAGCTTTTAGTAGGCTGATTCTTGGATTTTTATTTATCTCCATCAGTGTGAGAGGGTTTTAATCACTTCCAGAAAGTTATTGACAGATAAAGATTGTAAAAGTAAAAGAAAAAGAAAAAAGGACAGATCGAGATTCATTCAATGATGGTTACTGCAATGGAAAATTTCCCACAAGCATTTATGAAGGCTACATTAATTGTATTTGCATGAGAGCCCATCACGTTTTAACTTCTTGCAATACTACCCTACAATGGCCGATCCAAAAAAAATACTACCCTACAATGGCCTTGCAATAGAAAGTTGATTTTGAACCATCATGACAATTGAGACAAAATCGATCGTAAAATGCTAAATTCATTATTTTCGGAGAATAAACCTTTTTGACAAGTAGATTTAGGTTGTGTTTAGATGGTCTATTTTTGCCGCTTTTTTCCAAAAAAAAATTAAATAAATAGCACACACAAATACTCACCCATTTTATCGTACCTCTTTTAAAAAATTGCTAAGATACAAATTAAAAAATAGACAAGTTTAGACACGTTTAATATGTGCGGGTGCATTCCTCATTTATCATGTGAGGTCTACATGTATCAGATGACTTCGATTTCATCTATATCAGACCTATATCGGTAATTGCCCAAAAAAAAAAAAATGACCCATATCGGGACATCTGTTACTTTAGCATTGCTCATCTATTTTCGTAACTTCTTGACTTTTGCACCCAAATAGCTTAGTGACGTGTTCCTGTCTCCACTCTTACAAAAGCAAAGCACTATTTTGTTTAGAGAAAAACATTTACACCTTCCAAACACAACCTATTTTCATAACATAGAAGTAAAACAAGGATTATCGATCCGTATAAAAATCTACATTTCGTTTATTGTTACTGTGATTGGAAAATGCTAACCTCAGCCCAAATAATAGAGGATAATAAGTAGAAAGTACATAGATATCCGAGAAAAGTATACTATTAATATCCCTGAAAAAGTATTTTTTTTGCTAGGCAACTAAAATGTTTATTAATCTCTAAAAAGAGGACAAAGATTAAAAGGAACAAATGCAAAGAAGAGCTACTCGAGACCTATATAAGAAAGATGTTGACAAGATACCAATAAAAGAAGAAAACGGCTCGGAACACTACAACACTAAAAACCATCAACCTCGAAAACAAAAGAGCTAACTCCAAACAACAAAACCACCCAACCACAAAAACTACTCACTAACATCAAACCGCAAACAACCTCCGAACGACAAGAACTACCCCAAACACTAGCTCTAAGCCTCCAAGAAAGATGGCACTCGGAAAAGCAAACCAGCCGAAGAACCAAAACCCCATCAAACCCAACAACCAAGCAAACGAAAGACGATAAACAAAAGCTCCCACAAAAGCAGAAACACACTCAAAACTCCATTGAAAGGGAGGCACATTCCTCCAAATAATCAAAATCACCAATATCCTTATCATGAATTTCTCCCTCCAACTCAAGATATTTCTTTATATTGAAACTCTCCTCCCCATATGCATTGATATCCAAATTAGGTTATCATTATATACATATTAGATTTCACCTATTGGGTGGAGGTTAGCCAGCCTCTATATAATTTTGCATGTATTCTTAGAACAATTATAGTCATGGGATTAATTACCCTGATTTTTAGGGAGATTAAGGCACAGTTTCCCACTTGATCAACACTTGATTTTATCAAGTGAGGAATGTTTTTTGATAAAATCTTAGATGTTTGTACTAAAAAATTTGAGATTTTATCAAACTTTCTTCCTCACTTGATAAAATCAACCTTGATTTTGATAAAATCAAAATTTTATCAAATCTTGATAAAATCAATTTAATCATCAAAGTAAAACTCCATATATATGTATCTTAATTAGAATAGCTAATGTTTATATAATTTTTGCTCGGCCTAAATTTTGTGTGACTTTTTTGCATAATCTGTTAAACGTTACTCCCTCCGTCCCTTTTTAAGTGTGTTACCTCGTAATTCCAACTTATTTTCTCTCACATCAACTTTTACAACTTTTACATCTACTTTCCACTACTTACCCTTATCAATATAATAATACCCACTAACTTTTCAAAAAGAAATCTACTTTTAAGGGCAAAATAGGAAATGTACCCACTAACTTTTCAAAACACACACTTATTAAGGGACAGCCTAAAATGGAAATGTCTACACTTATTAAGGGACGGAGGGAGTATTAATTATTATGTTCTTTTAATCTTTATTAGATTCGGGTGAAATTTTTACACTACATTTCTCGGCTCAATGAGAGGAATTGAAAAGTATAAAAATATAAAACTAAAGTTGAAAAAAGGTAATATAATGCGATGAAAGATACTAAAAAATTTGGTTCTAGTTGAGAAAAACTAACTTTTTGGGTCTTTTCGTCGGATTATATGAACTTTTTTCAACTTTCATATATACTGACATATTTTTCCGATTCTTCTTATCGAACTGAATAATGTAATGTAAAATGCGGCCCAATAAAAAAATTAGTAACCCAAAAGACCTTGCCACACAGTCCCAAAAATTAGGCCAAAAAAATCGACCCTTTTCTTTTTCTCCTTTTAGTTCAGCTCTTCATTGGATTTTCTTTGCCTATACTTTACTCGTGTTTGGTTGTGGCTTTCTTCCCTCGATGTACTCTTTGTCAAGTTTTTAATAAAATCTTTTGCCGATCAAAAAAAAATTAGGCCAAAATCACAATGGTTAATTAGGCGATTAAAATAGGAACCAAAAATATCTGGTCGAGGTACAGAAATAGGCACTTCAGTACCAAAAATTTCACGTGCAAAATACCAAATATTGGGGAAATGTTTGCCACGTGATAAATAAAAAGCCAGTCGGTATGGCTAATATGTCGGCCATGCATTATCTTTGAAGGGCTTTTTTTTTTTATCTCACTTTGGACTATTAAAAAACACGAAGAAGAAAAACTTGACTATCGATCTATTTTTGTGAAACTGATTGATGCACTTCCCAACCACATACATCCCTCTTAATCCAATAATCATACAACATTAAATGGATTTGGGGACCTGCTGTGTACGGGTGTACACGGTCATGATCGGATCGGATTGACATGAATCTAATCCTAATCCGTGAGTCACGGTTTTTAAAAAATACAATCCGTGTCCGGACCAAAACTCTCACGGTTCGGTTCCAATCCGCGAGTCACGGATCGGTTCCAGTTTTATCCACGGATTACATGTCATATGTAAACAAGTAATAAACAATTTCAACAAAATAAAATCTTAAAACGTCCAAAGTAGAAAACAGAGAGACCTTAAATGGAGCATGTGATATTGGAGTCACAACTAGGGCCTAAACAAGCAGCAGTAAAAGCATGTAGCTTAGTTCAGTTATATAGTGGAATAGAAACAAATGCAGTTTAATACAAAAAAAAAATACAGTGAACAACTACTGAATTCATCAAAGTCCAATACAAATGTATATATGGGAGATAACAGTATAACAGTGATAAAATACAATGCATATACAAAGCCAGTTTAGATTTGATAGGAGATAACAGTATAACTCTATATCAAATCGACAATATTTATAAAAGTGGTAAAATTATTTATATATACACATATATTTTTTAAAAATTATATATAATAAAAATCTCACGGTATTCCGGATCGGTTAATCCACGATTTCAAAATCGAAATCCGTGTCCGGACCGCAAGTCACGGTTTATTATTTTTTAAATCCGTGTCCGGATCATTAATTCACGGTTAAAATCCAAAACGTGCGGATCAACTCGGTCCCGATCAGATTCACGGTTCACCAATTTTTTGTGCAGCCCTATTGCTGTGCACTAGGTGTATGGAACTATGTCATGTACCCCATCTGGCCGGCCGTTGTAAAATTGCACGGTTCGGAACAAATCCAGTTCCATATGAGAGCCATTGCTCAAATTTGATCCAAACTGTGCATTTTTTCAACAAACGGCCGAATGGTGTGCACGGTGCCATGCACCTAGCGCAACTATTTTAAATATAGTCTACTAAACTCGTGTACTTCTAGATCAATACTTTTCTTTTCATTTTTTTATGATTCAGAGTATTAGAATCCGTGTTATCGTGTACAAATATATTTTTAAATAAAAACTTCGTACCGGACATTGACTGCCACCTTCCTTTGGGGTTGTGTACAAATACATAGACAACTACTATTTTAATTTGTTTAAATACTTCATATAAATTCGGTGATTCAATTTCTTAAAGGGAAAATTCTAATGATGAAGACAAATATATAGATGCGGTGATTCAAATATTTTATTACACATATATTGACCAAGGTGGGTGTAAAAATTTATTGTTATCCGACTTGAATTTTTTTTACTTTTTGTATAAAATTAAAACATCTTTACGTACATAAGTTCATAACATCAAGTCATAAACAGTGAATTCATAACATTTGAATGTTAGAGTTAGTTATTGTTATGAATTTTAAAACAAATATTTTTTTTTTGAACAATCATCGTTACCGATGGGAATGGCTTTTTCTAATATAGAATTTTGCACGGCGGTTTTCATACTACTAAGGACTTTCATCCTATGGGTAACCCTTTCCTCTCAAGTCATTTACTCAAAAATGGATAAGGGGAAATATCTCAAATGGTTAGACCAAGTTCATGAGAATTAAGACGCCTAACTAAGGAACCATCCATCATAGCCATGAATAAGTGTGCATCCCAGTCAAGAACCATGGCATATAACACTAAAAATTTCTCACATGTAGAGAGATCATGAAGTATGCACAATTAGGAATGAGAATGTTCAATATCATAAAAACTCATGACATGCAACTACATCGCAATGAAGACCATCAAATTCATACTCACCCACATATCCAAAGCCTTCTCCCTATGAAATTACCTTTTGAACACTCAACACTGGATTCAAGGATTGTGTACCTGTGTTCAATTTCTTAAAAGTAGCGTTGGCATTGTCAAGTGCACACTTCATTTGGGCCTTCAATTCATCAAATTTGGTCGTTTTAGGAAATAATTGACTTGCTTATAACTATTAATAGAAAATTTCGTCTTAGTTGTCGTCTGTTTTGGCAATGAGTATTTCTTTCTAGTTTTTGATTTTATAGTCACATTGGAATTTTTATTTTTGGGTAATTTCGTAATTCTTTTAGTTAAAGCTTGATTAGCAATCAAGACTTTTATTATTTTGTTTTCTATTTAGTTTAGGGTTTGTATTACCCTATAAATACTGCTATAAGCCTTAGGCTAGATGGTTATTTTATTGATTAATGAAAAATTGAGAGTTTTCTTTTATTGTTTGTTATTTTATTGATTAAACAAAGTACTTCAGAATCAAAGAAACGTGGTAAATACAGTTCATATTATACTCCCTTTATTCTGAGTAATTAGTCAAGATTTATAGAGGAAATTGATATTGACATTCCCAAATTGTTAATGACACGCTTCTTTTGTTAATGGCATTCCAAATGGAGAGCATTAACAATTTGGAGAGTGTCAATATCAATTCCCTAAATAGATTATATCGTCAAAATAAAATTATACTGGATTATATTTCGTGCTCCGGAATTATGATTCTTTAAAAAATTGCTCTAATTATTTAGTGTTCTCGGAGCACACACAGGTTGGTACGTACACGCTCCAAGACCAAATATTCTTGTTGGATGACCAATTGAGTTTATGGATCTCATATAAATGTATAATACTGGAATAATTCGGAGCACCAAGTGACTGTATTCCAAGACTATTGAAAATTTATTCAGTAAAGACCAGAGAACAAACCAAGATTATCACGGCTGAAATGATTCTAAGCACACTACGTTGCTGTGCTCCGAGGCTACTAAATAATTCCTCAGTAAAGGCAGAGAACAAACAAAGATTATCACGGCGCCGGTTTTGGCCCTTAGGGCTTAGACTGTGTATATATAGTAGCAGCTCTTGCCCTTCAAGCACCCCACACTATAGTGCCTCTCTCTCTCTCTCTCTCATGCACATAACACTGTCTGTAACATAACACTTTGTAGACCCCATACATATACATATACATATACATATCCGCCAGCCTCTCTCCCCTCCTCATCTCTCTCTCTCTCTCTCTCTAGACATATACTAATATGAACTGCATACAAACATGGCCGGAGCCAATAATCCGAGTCCAATCTCTCTCCGACAGTGGCATAACCGCTATCCCCGAACGATACGTCAAACGACTCTTCGATAGGCCTTCTTATTCAGCACCGGATTCACCGGGGAGTGACGACATCAATATCCCAGTGATCGATCTCTCCAACTTACTCTCCGACGACTCCTCCCTCCGCGACCAGACGATGAGCCTCATCTCAGGCGCGTGCCGAGAGTGGGGCTTTTTTCAGGTCAGATGGTATTAGCCATGCAACATTTGTTGTAGAAAAATAGATGTGCAATATGATTCAACAGATGACCTTAATTTATAACATATATTAATAATAGATCATGTAGTTACTGGTGTCCAATATATTAACTTCATTTTTAGTGCGAACATAATTTTCGTAAAATTATATTCTCTCCATCCCAATTTAAATGTCCTTTACAAGAAACCGTGCAAGTTTCACTATACTCCGATAGTGCATTAGGCCACTGCAGGGTACGTACCATAGGAAAAATTGCTCCCATGGTCAAAATTGGTCTTTCTTTATGACTATTGAAATTATATTTTGTTTTTTATTTATTTGTAAAATGGATTAAAGCACGTTTTTCTTTTGTAAAGAAATTGTCAAAACAAACAATGGGTCCACATCTCAAATCTCTATCGATCTTGGTATCATAAGTCTGTCTGTCTTTTTGATTGGTTAGGTTTAGGTAAACAGTAAACTGAGTATAATGGCTTTAATTTGAAAGATAATCTTTGGAAAAAGGAACTGAACCGTCATGTCTGCCATTTTTTTTTATAATCGGATGTCGGGTCAACTTGTGCACACCTCAATTAGTTTTGGGGTAACTACTGGACGCAACCTCTCAGTGGCCTCAAGAGTTTGCCAACAATGGTATAACTGCCATATCTGTCATTTGTGAGGTCAACTGTGATTATTCATACGGTACACTTTTTAAACATTGTCGAGAATATTAGTCATGCCAAAAATTACGGTGATCAGATCGATATCGTATGATATAGTTTTCAAAGATTTTTTGTGTAGATGTATTATGAAAACATTTTAAAATCAACAATATTCAACTATTTCATATATTTACATCATACTTGCAGGAAAATATGTTTCATTTTCCTTTATTCTTCTTTAATCAAATTCTTTCGAGAGTACTTTCCATGCATACAACAATTGGCGAGTTAATGGAGAGTAGTTGGGAATTAAGTTTCTCAACAAGGAAATTAAACAAGGCTAATTATTGTTAGTATGCGGCACCTAATTAAAATCCTAGTTCCGTTCATGTTTCAGGTGGTAAACCACGGCGTGAGCCACGAGCTGATGAGGTGCACCCGGGAGGTGTGGCGCGAGTTCTTCCACCTTCCTCTAGAGGAGAAACAATGTTACGCGAATTCTCCGGCAACGTACGAGGGGTACGGAAGCCGGCTAGGAGTGGAGAAGGGGATGAAGTTGGATTGGAGTGATTACTTTTTCCTCCATTTGCTTCCATACAGTCTGAGGAACCAGAATAACTGGCCTAATCTTCCTCCCCAGTGCAGGTAATTTGCACGCGCCTCCACAGCGTGTGGGTTAATGATAATTTTTTTTTTCCCCCCTACACTTTTTATTGTTTGGTTTGTTAAACATGTGTCATATGTATGAAGGTTTTATACGGCGAGTGACAAAAAAAAAAGACGACTAAAACGGAAAAGTATTTTCTACTTTTTGTCACGGCCACAAGCGATTATTTCGCTTGCTCCATTTATCGAAGAATTGTTCTCTCGTGTGACGTAAAATGAGACTCACTATGATTCCATTGCATAATTAGACTCACTCCGTGTATAAATTATTCATGCAAAAAATGAAATTGGTTGAATATTGATAAAAATTTGGTCGAAATTACGTGAGAGATTCATGATCCGAGCCTTAATTATCACATAAGAGGATCTCGATTATATTAAATTTACTTAGTGGTGGGAACCACAAATTCAAGAGAATCGTGGGTATTTGATTTTGTATACTAGAATATGATTGCACGATAGAAGGTTCAAAGAATCTTGATTTTTGTTTTCATTCGTAGAATTTAGCAATATGTGTGATCAGAATGTCAAGTAAAGTTGCTTTAATTTATGACCATGATAATTTGTTTTCAAAGGATAAAATGTTGGGAGAAAAAACAAAAAAAAAAAGGTCCGGTTTCTTGATTAGTCCATGATTTGAACATTCTCAAGGTTCATGCATTGACTAAATAGTACTTTTTCGTTTGGATGTCGGATTGGCTAGCGGATAAGAATCGAGAACTATTTAAACCCGGGTCTACGCGGATGGCTTGGTTTGGGAAACTCATTTATAACACGAACTATTTAATCCTCCTTCCATTTAATCCAGCCTAGCTCGGACTAAATATGGACAGGGTAGTCCATGTTCATATTTAATCCGGACGGGTAACTCCTCCCAAATGTCAATCCACCCCGAACCCTTTTATTTATTGTTATCTCCTCATTTTAACAGCAAAACGATATTTTACCCACCTTATTGTCAAAATCATCCAAACTAAGTACTATTTAATCTCCTCCACAAATGTCACATCAATATGGGTTCATTCTCCGTAAATAACACCCTATTCTATTTTATCTCCTATAAGTATTTTAGCAGCTCAAAACTAATCCCACATCCAATGGAACCGAACATTGGTGGAACCCCAACTTTGATGAGGCAAACTAGATACAATTTTTTAACTCAGTATTCGGCCCAATGAAACCAAGTAATTTAATGGAGATCAGTTACATCGTCTACTGATAAGAGATCCACTAAAAGTTAGAACAAAGTCTCTTATGTATGGACAACCTGATACATGATTTGAAAACACGCAAATGGTAGTCGACTCAAAGAGCAAAGACGTGATTTCTTTTCTTTTTTCGTTTATCTCGATTAGAGGATTGAGGACGTAAGAATCGATATAAAAAATCAGATTTGGAGATAATCTACTAAATGGGGAAATTTTTTTTTTTTTTTGAGAGGCCATAAAAGCCAAAAAAAAAAAAACTCAATTTTTCGACTTTTGAGAATTTGTTATTGACTAAGTTGTTTACATTTTGAAGGGAATTGGTGGCAGAATATGGTGAAGAATTGGTGAGCCTATGTGGGAAGCTGATGAAAGTATTTTCAACAAATCTTGGATTGGAACAAGATTACCTCCAGAAATCTTTTGGAGGGGAGGAAATAGGTGCTTGCTTAAGGGTTAATTTCTACCCAAAGTGTCCACAACCTGACCTCGCTCTGGGCCTCTCCCCGCACTCGGATCCCGGCGGCATGACCCTCCTCCTCCCCGACGATAATGTCTCTGGCCTCCAAGTCCGGCGAGGCGATAATTGGGTCACCGTTACACCTGTCCCTAATGCCTTCATCGTCAACATTGGTGATCAAATTCAGGTACTTTTCCTTTTCTCTCTGTTGTTGTTAATCGGATTCAATCCGAGAAGCTGATCAGAATCATTTATTTTATTGCACACTTCGTGTTGATCATATACCGCATTTGGGCTACAATTCATTCTAAAAATTATTAGTATTAAATTTTTTTCAAGATAAATGCGATCGATTTATGGTAGTATTGATATTTGCACAATCAGATATTTTTAATGTATGACCAAGTTGACGAGTCGAACGAAATAAACGTGTTCAGTTCACGTAGGACCCCGGCGAGACTCACCTTTAAGCCATCAGGTCCCCTGTCACTGTTACATTGGTGTGTAGGTTTCCACTTTTTACCTAGACAACAAGGACAAGTGCCTAAAGTTTGAAGTTAGACCACCATATCAAGTTTTTTTTTTTTGACGGTCAGAAGTATTCGGGTCAGTTTACGAGCACCTCAACTATTCTTTTTCCCGATCCGGTTAAAGACAGGTCATCCTTGTCGGGACTAAATTATTTTCTTGCGAGCGACCCCAAGAATCGAACCTTGGAATCAACCACCATATAAAGTTTTTTCAATACGATACACATCAACAAGGGGTTGGTGAGAAAGTTAGTATGTTAACAAACAAAGGGGTTTGAAATCTCTCTTAAGACTTATTCCATAAACTGACTTAAGTTAGGAACTAGCTTAAATTGGCTTATTTAGTTGATGTATTATGAGAGAATAACATGTCTCCTAAAGCGCAATAAGTCAATTTTTAAGTCAGTTTGGGAATCAGTCACTTTTTAAAACAACCCGTAATTCATACCCTGGATCTCCTCCATGGAAGCCAAGGGGTACAACCAGATGGGCTAAAAACCACATTTCACCATATCAAGTTTGCAACCCTTTTGTTTGGGGAAAAAGGTACTACCAAGGTGGTAGCCTAGATGACTAAGGTGTGAGGATGAAAGTCCTCCCTCCCACAAGGTCGCAGATTCGATGGGGTTGTGGTGACAGACTCGCCCTTCTAGACAGTAGCTATGACTTAAACCAGACATTCCACAACGGATGAAAATCCTTATGGTTACACGTATTCTGGTCGTCCCTTTCCAAACTTTTTACCAAGCAAAAAGTGGGGGAAAATATCATCATTTGTCTGGCCTATACTTATTCAATGCATTGGCAGCAGCCACACGATACTGTCATTATCATCTAAAAACACACGAGACATAACCAAATTTCAAACTTACACGATAACAAGTATCTGTATCTGTAACATTGTTGTTTTACATTTCATTTCGTTTACGGTTAGCTGCGATTTTACTGAATTGGGTTATTTTCAGGTGCTAAGCAATGCAACATATAAGAGTGTGGAGCACAGGGTGATTGTGAATTCAGCAAAGGAGAGAGTATCACTTGCCTTCTTCTACAATCCCAATGGCAACATTCCCATCGAGCCTGCCAAGATGCTGGTAACAGAGGACAAGCCACCATTGTACAAAGCAATGACGTTTAATGAGTACAGATTGTTCATTAGGACCAGGGGTCCTTGTGGCAAATCACAAGTTGAATCACTAAAATCTCCAAATTAAAATTTGCATCTTTTTTTAGGCATGTCACTGGCTCTAGTTGTTGAGGCCTTCAAAACGAGAGATTATATATTCAGTGTCGTGCTTCGCTTGAAGGAATTATTCACCATGCACTCGTGTAATAGTACCAAATGTTACAGACACAGATGAATGTGTACAGTTTCTAGGTACATTGGTGTCCAAAACTGTCTGATGCAATACATGCACACATTGGAAGGCTGCAGATACATTTGAGTCCGAATCTGTGGACATCTATCTTTTTCTTTAAAAAAATAATACGAAAATTGGTGCAAATATTCCCTTATGTTAGCAAGATCAACTTTGATATATGCTTTATAATTAAATGCATGAGTAGTGATACTTTGATGTGTTATACACCTTCCCCACTACATTAAACAATCTTCTTTTGGATCATCAATGGTTTGTTTTGGTTATCTTGGTTATCCCCAAACTTCTGTTGTGCACCGCTTTAATTGGAATTCTACTGGTAGGCAACTGGGGTTCGCTAGTGAACCGTAAGATTGGTTTTTCGAATTAGTCAGTCATCTAACATGTCAAAATAGTAAATTAAGAAGAAAATGTTCTAAACCATTGTTGAATAATATTGGTGAATCAAGAAATAGCGTCTCACATGAGCATATCACAAACGCTTACTCTGTCATTGGATGAATTTCACCTGTTCTTTTCGTTTCACTTTCTTTATAATTCAGTATTTGACCTAGGGCACCGATTAATTTTAGGTGCTATAATAATCTACTTCCCACTAGCAAAAGGTCAATTAAAATTGGAGCAAAATTCTCAGCGACCTTGTAACGACCCGGATTTTCGGGAGCATTAATTAAGATAACTAATTAGGATTAATTTAATAAAATGAGTTTCCATCAGTGCACGTTGGAAAACGTGAAGAGCAACCCATTACAAAATACTTAGTACGGTTTGAGAAATTATTATTACAGATTCAGCATTAAAATAAAGGAGTGGGTTCTACAAATTAAGGTTCAATTTCGGATTCCACTGCACCTCCTGAGCCTGGCCTGCCGGATAATCCTCGGTTCCGTAATAACCGTCTCCCTCGACTCCAACAGTACCTGCTTGATCGTAGTCTGGCATAATACGTCCGAGTCGCGAA
>JAXBDA010005810.1:0-22973 GCA_036023075.1 Gaultheria prostrata
TATTATTTTTACATAGCCTATTATGGCTCATTAATTTATCATATATACGTGGTTCGTACAGTGCAAATTATTTTTAAATTATCATATTTTTTATATATAGTTTAAGGTGGAGAGAGAGAGAGAGAGATAGATAAATTAGGAAAGATTAGGAGAGAGAAATATTAAGAACAGTAGGAGAGAGAAATATTAGGAAAATTAGGAGAGAGAAAGGGTATTTTGGGATTTATTTGAATGTCGGGATGGAATCATAATGATTCAAATCTCACAGGATGAAATCATAATGATATTTTTTGTATAGGATGTCTAATTAACTTCCCCAAAGGAAATTAGACAGTTCGTTAGAAATTATTAAATGACCTAAATTTGTGGTAAAAACCGAATAAATTATTGGAGAAGGGGATCACTTCAAAACTATACACGGCTGGCATTACGCCCGAGGCTAATTTGTTTGACTTTCCATCATTTTAGAGTTTTTTTTTTTTTTTTGTGTCAATCGATAGAAAAGAAATCAATTACATCACATATGAAGCACAAAGTACCAACTCGGGACACTACATATGAGAGTCCACGAGACAACCAAGCCCAACAATTTAACCAATACAAGAATAAGTCCGTTACAGGGTAGAAACAAAGACAGGAAAAGCCCATGCACGCAGGCGGGGAGATTCGAACTCTTGACCTCCTGGTGAGATGCAAAAGCCTTGGCCAACTGAGCTAGGCCCAGTTGGTTTCATCATTTTAGAGTTTAAATATTCTTTGGGAAAATAACAGAAAATAATCATTACAAATATTTAGCGAGATACTAATATAAGTTTCTGGGAACAAAAAAAAACCACTAAAACGCTAAACTAAAGTGCGGAAACACTTTTGGATAACTGAAATGTGCAATTGGACACCACGTGACCATACTCGACCGACACCCGGCTTTTCTCCTGAATGAGATACTATTTGTATTGAGGACATAAATAGGGACTAATCACTGACATATGAATTATGAAATGTCAATAATAATATTTTACAATATGGTTTCAGTACATTTAACAAATTAGGGGAACTTAAATAGTCATCCTATTTGAGAAATTTATTTATGTCACAATCCTAGTTCTTTTGAATAATTAAGCTATCATCCTCAAAATTCAAATTAGGGGCACTTAAATAATCATCCTCTTATTCACTTGAAATTAGAAAATCATCCCCAGTATTTTTAGGAGTTATGTTTCCATCCCGAGATTCAAATAAATCCTAAAATGCCCTTTAGATATATATTAATATATAATATATAACATATTAGGGGATTGAGGACTAAATTAAAAGTTGCTTATATAAGGTGGTAGAAAGTGGACTAATTTCAAAGTTCGGAGGTCCTGGACTGCAATTACGGGATTTGGGGATAAAACCCAATCCCTGAAATCTCTCTAATACATTCAATCCCTAATTTAACGCCAGAAATTTCAAATGAAGCGACGGTCATTCCACCATCCTTGCCATCCTGATCAAATTCAATCACATAATTCATACTTTCTTGCATATTTGGTCAAGTGAAAGAGAGAGAAAATGGGGAAGAGAATGAGGGTATCGATGAATATTGCTATCGTATGAGCAAAGATGGTGGTCTTGATATGGATTCGCCGCCAGCAAAGATGAAGAGATCAGACGAGAACAATGGGGTTAGTGGTCCATCAAAGGTAGAACCCCAAGATGCAGATTACACATATATTCCCTCACTGGATTATGAATTGTAGAGCCTGATATTGGCTCGAATTCCGCGGTCAGAATATTTGAAATTATGCTTTGTGAACCGGAGGTATTTATCTCTTTTGAAGAGTGGCGAGCTATTCAAGATTAGGAGGGAGATTGAGATCCAGGAACCATCTATTTTCTTGGGAGCCTTAGGGGAGAACAATTGGTGGGAATTCGATCGTGAATTCAAGACTAAGAGACGTCCGCCGATGTTACAACCAGACATTTCTTTCCAATTTGTGAACAAGTATTTTACCATGAATCAATGTTACTGTCATTAATTTACCATTGTCTGAACCAATTTTTTACCATGACAATTGGTAGATGTTGATATATATGTATTCACCATGATTGGAGTCGTTAAACAAAGCTAATGGTTTAGTACTTTTACCATAAACAATGAAATTTTATTTTTTTTAAATTTATTTGACCATGATTAAATTATGCAAGTCTTGTCATTTTACCATGTTCATTGTATTGAGTTTGGTTTTTACCATGTGTTTGTTTTTCTTTTTCTTTTTTTAGCCATAATTACTGAATATTGTGTGGACATGATTTTACCATGACTATTTATAATTTACCATGATAAGTCCCCCCCCCCCACCTTCCCATTAACATCCGAAAGATGGGGTGAGTATTAAGTCCACATCTTTGCATCCCTCCACTTTTTCAAACATGCCTAAAAATCCGGAAAATTTTATCTCTAAATTTGAAATTTCATCCTTAATTACAAGAAGGAAACAATATCATCTACAAAGAAGTATCTACATTGAATTCAAAAATTAAATTAACGTGATTTGAGGAAAGAGGAAAAAACAACTGACATTGAATTCCAATTAAGCAATTTCAAGAAGGAAACAAATTTCAAAAAATTCCTTAATTTGAGGAAAAATGACCAATGAAAGGTAACAGACCTTGAATTCAAAACTCATGTGATATCCTAAAATCTACCTTTTCGTCATCCCCCAATTTTCCATTTATATATATATCAAGAAAGGGCAACAATGGTAAATCACACCACAATAGGATGCAAATATAAGTCCACAAAATATGGTGGATGAAAATCTAAGTGGTATCCAAAAAAACAGATGAATATTTAATTACCTCTTCAAATAAATCTCAAACTACATTAATTTCTCTCTCCTAATTTTCTAAATATTTCTGTCTCCAAATCTTTCCTAATTTATCTCCATCCTTCTGTCCTATCTTTCAAATATTCTTCTTTCTTAATCTTTTAATTTTTTTCTCTCCTAATTTTCTCTCCCCTAAAGTTTCAAAATAAAATTTGGAATATTAAAATACTAAAGGGACGATTGGTAATGTGTATGTTTTGCATTTATTGTTTTTGTTTTTGAAAAAGTTTACAAACAACATAAAAATATATATTTGGTAACCGGTTTTTGTTTTTTGTTTTTTTGTTTTATAAGCATTTACAAAGTTTCTAAAAATAGACTTGCTAATCTCTATCCAATAGGTGGAGGATAATATGTAAGCAATTGAAAAATGGCATGCATTCACGTAAAACCAAGCAATTTGGCACAGAGGGTATAATAACAAACTAGTTTGAATTTTGATATCAAAACACATTTCACGGATATTAACACTCTTTTTTCAAATATCTATGTACTTAATTTTTACTTTTGTTATCTTTCACCTTTTGAGTTAAGGTTAACATTTTCCTTCTGCAAGTCGTCAAAACATCAAAAAGCCAACAATCTACTGTCTCCGACACGCCCGTTTTTCCAGACACACGCAAGGACCACGCTCAGTTAACAATCTCGGTGGCAATCAATCTTTATAGTACCGACTTTCTAATTCACCTCCTTACAAAGGGCCTACCAACCTTACACCTTTGTATCCCGTTTGGATGCCGGAGATGATTTGGGTAGATTTATAATGGAGGCGAATTATAGAGTGGATTTGTAATGAGAGTGGCCCCACCTCCTAAGAAGGGTGGATTTGTATGTAAGGTGTTTGGATGGTATTTTAAGAAGGGGGATTTGGAGGGTGGATTTGATAGGATAAAAGGGCAAATGACTTAATTGCCCCCAGTTTATTATTTAAATAAACAATATAGATTAATTTCACTATAATTCAATAAATACATAATAATTACAAAAAATAGATAATCAGTACATAAAAATATTTAAACTATATTACAAGTTAAAATTTATTTGGGGGATAATATATTTTGACTTTATCTCGAAAAAAAAAACTATACAGCCAACAATTGTGCATTTCAATAATTATGTAGATACAAATTTAATTGTTTAAGTTATAGGAGCAGTAATTAAAACTAAATTCATTATATATAATTATAAACCAATAATTACCCTGGCTGTTGGATTGGTCTCAATATATAAATATAGACCATTGGATCTGGACATTGTGATAAGAAGCAAACCATCGGATTATTTTTCCCACTTTGTTAACATCATCATCTCTCACCCCACAATTAGAAGCAGAGTACCACCAGAGGAATTAGAAGAAGAGAGGGTCGAGAACTCTCTTCTCCCATCGTCAATCGGCACCAATCTCTCTCTCGTTATCTCTCACCAATCTCTCTCTCTAAAGATCAGTAGTACCCAGATAGCTCCGTTCTCCGTAGGTGGTTTTGAATGGGTCGACGAATGGAAGGCCCGACGAGGATAGATCACGAGGTTCATTTCGGCTGACGAGTTTCAGTCCGGCCGACGAGCATCAATCGCGACGTCGGTATGTTTCTGTATTTGAGGGGTTGTGGGAATCAAGATTTTTTGTTGATTATCCTTTTTTGTTGATTAAATTGAAGATTTATCCATGAAATTGGTTTTGGATTTTTGCTGATTACCCTGTGGATTTCTTCTTTGCTGGCAAGAAGGAACAGAACGCCCGGATTTAGAGGGATAAAATAGGAACGAAAATACCCAAATACAGCCGGATTAGCTAACGACATGGTGGAGGCCGTCGTTGGCTAACGAGGGTCAAGCCGGAGATGGACTCCCAACAGTACCACAAATCCAGGGGAGAAAAGGGGATGAAATAGCAGCCAAACGGGGTGTTAGGATGGGACCAGGATTTGTAATCCAGGTGTGTGCCAAATCCGGCATCCAAACAGGGTGTTGAAAGCCCTCCTCCATTCATACACAACTCTTGGTCTTCGGCCTTGTATGATCCTCTTCCTACTTGGGGGATACAATTTACATATTGCTAGCTTTTTAATTTTCAAGTTTATATGTGTCACTTGTAGGTTATGTTCGGTTTGTGTTTTCGATTTGGGATTTGGATTTTGGGGAACCCGAGTGCCTATTGTCCGCGGGGTTCAGCAAGCCCTGGCAGCCCTCATCCGCGCTGTCCGTTTTGCACATCAACGACTCAAATTGTTTCAAACAATGGACGATTCAGTTACACTTTGGACGGCTGGATGGGGACGGCAAAGCCCCTAATTTCGGTTTTGGGTGGAGAGAGAAATGAGAGTAATAATTGGAAACAAGACTTCGGGTGGGTGTTGTGCACCTGGGTGCTATGCACCGTGATGTGCACTCCTCGGCCGTCCGATCATGTTTTGGACGACCTGAATGCATTCGGCAATTTTAATTTAATTTTGATTTACTTTTATTGGTTAAAAATCAAAACACATCCGGACCGTCCAAAACACAATTGAACGGCCGAGGGGTGCATAGCACCCAAGTGCACAGCACCCACCCCATTTCCTTGGAAACATGAGGTAGTGATTCGAGAGAGATAGAAACAGAAATAAGAATAATAATTAAAAATATGGATAATAATTGAAGGGAAATATGGGTAATGATTAAGTAAAAATTTAAAATCTGGGACTTGAGACCCAAATCGAACAAGGCCATAGGTTTTTTTAGGACGGTCTAAATTTCTCTAAAGTATTTCCCCCATCCTCTCTCTCTCTCTCTCTCTCATTTTTCTTTTTCTTTAATTCTGTACAATTTGGGCCGTTCAAAACACTTTTGAACGGTCAAGATACGCGCTCGGCCCCACATCACCCATACCAGCTCGGCAGCTAAATCCTTCTATTTTTGTTATTAAAGAGATTATAAAAAATTGTATTACCATGGTAAAAACAGAAAACAAAAACGTTACCAAACGCTCCCTAAGCAAACTCGGCAACCCACAAACATGGTAAAATTATTTACCATGAATAATGTGTTGAATTATCATGTTTACTATGTGAAAACACCAAAGTGGTAAAACAATAAGCTATCTTTTACTATATCAAACCACCAAATATAGTACATCAATAAACCATAGTCACCGTATGAAATAACCCTCCTTTGTTTCATAATCTATTTTTGGAAGGACATGGGAACAAACCATTTGTTCACTGCATCAATAAACCATTTTAAAGGACATGTGAATATGGTTTATTGATTTATCATTTTTATTGTATAGAAAAAGAACACCATGTATTGAAGCGGAAAAAACCCCACCATTGAATCAGAAAAAATTAAAAACCACCATTGAACATGGTTTATTGATTTCCAGCCGCCCCTCCACGCTCTGATTGCCAACTGCCTCTCCACTCCATGGTGGTGGTGGCGCTCCATCGCTGCCATCTCCGGGTCACCATCTCGTTGAATGAAAGGTAAGGGTTTTACTCCCCCAATCGAAAAAATGTGTTTCTCAATGTTGCCTGAAAGGGATTCACCAAATGATGCTTTTGGGAATAACCGCAGTATGGGTTTGAGAAAATGGAGTAATTGAAAGGCATGCTTTTTAGGACCCCAAGAAAGAGTGTTATCATTTTGTTGCTATAATCAAACTATATGCTTGGTAGCTTACCTGCTATTTGTCAACATTATGTTATGCTTCAAGTTCGTTATATTCTGTTATGCATTTATGATTTTGAAGCAAAAGGGGATACCAATTGGATGAAGTGAATGCTCACCCCTTTGCTGTTTCAGGTTCCATTTGGAGCATAAGATGGAGTGCTTGGTGTGCATGGCATAGTGAGACATGACATGAAGGATTATTTAAAGCATTGTAAAACTCTTCCTTTTGAAAGGATGTACCATATTTAACCAATTTATATGGGACTTGGGTACCGAAATTAGATTTGTCGTTTATTGTCAATATAACATTGTGAGGTGACTTTTGGACTAATCTATGAGTTTATTGAGATATTTTATGGAGCAAAATGTTTATTCATATATGTTGAAAATCGAGGGTGTGACAACGCATGACTAGAAGGATGCTATGATTAGGGGTATTTTTGGGCCAGCGGATGTCGAAGATATTTGGCTATTCGGGGTTAGTCAGCATGGCGTACCACATAGAGGGGTTTGGCACTACAGGAAATTTACTGCTCGCTCGGCTTATTATGTGGCAAAATCAATATCATTTGCCAGAATCTCATCGGAACGGGGAGAATTGAGTTCTGGAAACTTGAATGGACCGGATTGGAAGCTTATTTGGGCGTTTGCAAGTCCGTAACAAGGTTCGAAATTTTATTTAGAGGTGCTCCCATAACGCATTGGCTATGGCGGCCAATCTTCATCGGTGACAACTTTGGGAACGATCCCTATTGTCCCTACTGCCGCAAAGACCAGGAAACCACTTGAACACACTTTGTTTCGCGGCAAATGCGCAAGGAAAGTTTGGGAGCTATGCCTAACTCCTCTTAATTTTCCTGCTTCTTGGAAAGGGATGAACTTTGGTCAATGGTGGATGTCTTTGTCTCGAGGACACACATCTGATGATAGAGCCCTATCAGCCTTCATTTGTTGGTTTGTATGGAAGAACAAGAATCAATGGCAGTTTGAAGGACAATAGTGGGAACGGACGATAGTTTTGAGAAAGCTAGGGTGGCGTTGAAAGAGTATAGTGTAGTTTGTGAGCTCACAAAGCAGAAGGGTCATCCTTCCCCTATCTCCCCTCCATCGGTATGGTAGCCCCCTCCTCCTGACTGTTTAAAAATTAATGTCGACGATGCCCTGGACTCTCAGAATGGTTTTGGTAGTGTGGGTTTGATTGCTCAAAACTCGTTTGGTGTGATTGTGGAAGCACGTATGGTCAGATTCAAAGGCTACTTTTCTCCACGTGTGATTGAAGCCATGGGTTTTCTTTTTGCGGTCACCACATCTATGGATAGGAATTGGAACCAAATTATTGTTGAAGAAGATGCACTTCAGATCGTTCATGCACTTAATCAGACTTGCTCCTTGTGAGGCCATAGTATTAGATTGCATGAGGCTTGTCTCAAATTTTTCCTCTTATCGCTTTTCTTATGTCAAACACATGTGTAATAGGGTAGCCCATAGGATGGCTAGATCATCCCTACAGGGCTCCGGGATGATGGCCTGGTGGGGCAATTTTCCCCAATGGTTTTCATCCTTGGCTCTCGAAGATTTTAGGGCATTAGCCCCTTCTACTATTTAGCAATAAAATCATCTTCCCTCTTGACAAAAAAAAAACTGCACTATGTAGTTGGCCCTAAGTAAGCTCAACTCATACTACCTCAACACTCTTGAGTTGTCGACCAATAGAGCCCACAGAGTAGATTATCTAAACAACAAGGAAATTCATAAATCTACCATCAAAATATATTTGTCTCGAGAAAAATGAAAGTCATCCTTTACGATTGTATTTTTTCACGATAAAGGCTCAGTTCTCACATTATAGTTCATGTGTATCCGATAAGTTTGATTTTAGCTCAGATGATCTACTTGAAAATCCCGACTAATGGAACGATTTGGACCATGAGATCGATGGTCTCAGGATAGGAACATATTGCAGAGAAAATAGTCTACCCTTGCATTTTTTCTGTATCGTGCCATATTTTAGCAGATGTCCCCGAAGGGACATTTACCCTTGCATTTTTTATTGGATATTTCTAAGTTAAAATCCAAACCAAAACTTAGCTTATTCCAAACCAGGAGTTAGCTTATTCCAAGGTGACCTCATAAGTTCCACGGTTTAACTAATGATCATGAATAAAACATGTTTTTTGGGTAGAGGTTCTTTTTCACACAACCTAAATCCTCTTATCATGGGCATTCATGAAATTCTACGTACTTTTGACTCTTCAACGACAAGAATGCCTTGAAATCTTACCTTCATTTAGAAGTTAAAACAAATCCCACGACCATGTACAAATATTAGGGGTGAGTTTCTATTAAATTCTTTACATTCAAACTACTCACAAAAGATAATTAAGTTCCGTTAAATGGTATTTTTATGAGCAGAATGACTTGTTTAAAAATTCGTGAAAATAAACACTTTATTCAATTTAGTCAATTTAGATAAGTAGGGTAAAGTCACTCTTAAATGCAAATTGATAAAGCAATAGTACTAGACCGTTGACTTTTATTGAACCTAAGTCGTCAAACTTAGGATTCCTCTACATTAATTCATGACTTTTTTTCAATCATAAACGGTGAAAGAATAAAAGTATATGAATTACATTAAACGAGACACAAACCCATAATCATACAAAGCCTAATCGGTAGCCCGTTGAGAAAACTAAATAACCAAACAAATAACCCTCATTAAAGGGAAGAAATAACAGTATTTTTGCTTTTTCCTATAATGGGCTTATTTCTTGTGATGATTGAGCTATTAAGCTTGGTTATCTTATGAACTCTTACATAATTGATTTAGTATCCCGTAATTTATACTTTGTAATTTATGCATAATATAAATGATCTCTTCTATCAATGGAAAAAAAACAAAAAAGGACCTCCCCTATGAAAGTGTACAATAGTGGGCAACCGAGAAAAGTCGCTCTTTTTGCTCTTACCGGATCCGGGCCTGTTCATTCTGCAATTGGGCTGCCCCAACATATTGGTCCCTTACTCACTCTGACCCATATGAGATTAAAGTGTCCATGATGGCATGTTGCCAAAATATTGTCGCCGAGTACAGGCCCAAATTTATCAATCTCTTCCTTTTTCTCAATGGTACTGTGTTGTCTTTCTTTCTTTATTTTTTTAATTTGGCTTCGCTGCCGTCTAATGCTAGACGGAGAGCCGTTCATATAATATTGGCCGTCCAAATTTTTTTTAATTGTACAGATTTTAAAAAGCCTTGAATGCAATAATGAATGGCTGAGATGTAACACTAGATACTTCTTTGCAGTTGGACTATAGAGAAGCCGGGTCCTTATTTTTTCCTACCAAATGTGGCTAATGTATTGTTTCACAAAGTTTAAGGATATGTACGGAAACAATAATAAGTACTATTACTCCACTGTTTTGTGCAGTTGAACAACTTGTTATGCGATGTTCAAACTAAATACCTAAGATGATATTTCTTTGTTACAGGAAGAGCAATTTAAATATTTCAAAGATCTCGTTTTATGTAGGAATATAATTAATAAATGTGTATAGATTGCATTAATTTGGGTATTCTTTGTAGCTCTTTTAGCAGATGCATTCCATGTCTTTTTCTTTTCTACACGCTTATCATATCTGATCAGGCATATTTGACCCACACTATCTAAAATTCTAGCTTTGCCCTTATTGACTTCGCATTTCTCTACAGATTTGGGGTTTTAATATTTCCCCGGCACTCTAGCTCCTTTCACCATCCGCCCCCTTTTTCTGTTCCTTATTCATCTAAATTTACACTAATTAATTAACAAATTTTTTTTACAAAAAAGAGATGTAATAATTCGCATGGATGAGAGAGAGAGAGAGAGAGAGAGCGCGCGCTATTGGTAAAAAAGATAGCGCGGTAGTGATTTCATTTTCCCATTTCTTTTGCTTTTGAGTTATCCAAAGTTTATTGAGATTGATGAGGATGCCATAAACTGGAGTAATAAGAAGATAAAGACTCGTCGATATCCATCTCACCCCAAAATTTATCACAACAAAAATCTTCAGATTGTCCAAAATTAAAGCTGAAATAAACATGGCACAGTTGTGGAAGTGTATTTTGACACTTGAATTCATAATGGAGACCAAAGGCATTATTTGTTTCTTTGCTTTGGTTGTACAATTTCACCGCTAAGACTTTTCATGCCTTGGTAGGAAAGGTATATACAAGTTTGGTGAGGGACACGTGAAATATAATTGAGGGCATACTGTTAGGAAATTGACATCTCTTAATTCGTAAAAGGGACCCTCATGTGACATAGTTGGCCATTGCCCATTTAGAGAGAAATTCTTCTAGCCAACTGTAAAGATTATATTAGTACGTCCGTGGAACTAGATACTCTCCAGTTTGCATTTTTGTGGGTCTATTTCAGGCCCGCAACAATTATTTAACCCGTTTATATTGTAGAAATTTAATGATATCTTATCAGTACACATTTATATTTAAAAAAACCTATTAGTCACACTTGATTCGAATTCATTTGTGTGCGTTTTTTCAATATAAATGTGTACCGATCAAGTGCCAATCAGTATCTGATCATCATGAGATCTACGACATGAACGGTCTAGATCATTGTTGTGGGCTCGGGATGAGACAAAAAAAAATTGCAAACTAGAAAGGGACTTAAGAGACAAAAACAGGAGAGAAGCTGGTTCCTGTCTATATATTTTGTATCTTCTTAAAAGGAAAAAAATTAAGTTCTCTCGCCTTGATTTTATGAGATTATTTAGTACAATTTAGGCTAGGGGTGAGCAGAAAATCCGTCAAACCGTGAATCCAGTCCAAACCAATCCAAACCTATTGGTTTGGTTCGGTTTTTTAGTAATGTGGTTTGGTCCTGGTTTAAAAAAATTACAATCCGTATTCAATGGTTTAGTTTGTGGATTTACGTTCATGGTTCTGGTCCCAATCCGACCCGAAGCGTGTATATTATATATAAATGTATTTAGATATATAAGTCATAGTTAACTAACTTCCTAATTTAATTTATTCATTATTTCTTCTCTGTGCAAGATTTTATTTTGCCTAAGATTCATAATTTATTCCCTTAATTCCAATACATCAGTAGTGGTTTAGTTATAGCCAATAAATTTGCTAATGAAATTCTCCATTCCAATTTTGATTCCACAACACGTTTCTATTTTTCTAAATTTCTATACATGATTCGGTCATTGTCTATTCCTATTCCTTGATTTCCTTCATTACCATGATTAATTTTAATGATATTTTAATGGAATCGGATTTAATATAAGTTTTGATTTATTAATCTTCACAATTTTAAGTACTTAATAATATCTTAATTTTAAGTAAACCGTGGTTCGAAACCGAAACCGATCCGTACCTTAATGGTTTGGATTGGTTTGGTTCTATGCCTTTTATGGGGTGGTTTGGTTCTCCAAATTCATAATCTTTAGGTAGTGGTTTAGTTCTTGGTTTACTACAAAACCGAACCAATCTGGTCCATGCTCACCCCTAATTTAGGCGGTTTAGTTAGAAATAAAAACTCCCTAGGGTTTTTAATTTTTTCATAACCCATCTTGCTTATGACATATTTTCAGAACCATGGCCGTGCTACTTTCACGAGTATACCAAATGATGGCTAATGATATCTCTTGCCTTTATTCACTTTGACTCAAAGAAAATTTATGTTAACCATTTCTACTTATTTACAGAAATTCATGTAAAAATGGGTTTCTATCTATCATTTTAATCGACGAGACGGTTTTTCTTTTTACCCATACTCTCTTCATTCCAAATAATTTGTCCCTTTTGACCAATCGCGTCACTCGAATAATTCACAATTTATAATGTATTTTATGTATTTGATATTTTTTAATACAAGTAATTGAAATCTATCAAAGAAGATCCATATTTTATATAAAAAGTACTATAAATTAGAAAAGAGAGACAATTTTTTGAGAGGTCTTAAATAGTGAAATGAGACTAGTAATGTGGGAGTAAAGTGGCGTTAAAATTCTTGATTTGCTAATTATAAATTCTTGATTTGCTAATTGTGAAAACAAAAATGAAAGGGAATTGATATTGATACTCACTTTTCTTTATTAGCACTCCCTTTTCTATCTTTAATAGGAAAAATTACTCTTGCACCTTATGAATAGAGACAAAAAAGAAAATGTCAATAAAGAAAAATAAAATGTTAATAACAATTCCTAAAGGAAAATGATCTCTTTCGCTTGGCGGAATCTCCTTATGGCGAGAAAATTTTGGGTGCAAATAGAGTAGGGGTGACGTGGTGCACCTTCGGCGCATCCGGGCCATCCAAAAATACATCGGACGGCCCGGATTGAAACACATTTTTTCTTTTCATTTCTAACTTTTTTTAAATCCGGACGGCACTTTCAATCCGGACCGTCGATTACTTTGTTGGACGGCCCGGATGTGCCGAGAGGGTATCACGTGTACCCTCCCCGTACCCAAAATTTTCTCCCTTACGGCACCCCGAAAAAGCTAAAGGAACCGACTGTACCTGGTCGGTGCCCCACCCGTGACCCGCCGAGGCGCCGATACCTATAGTAGAGTTATTATTGATGTGCCCCGAAAAATGCCAGCCATTCCAATCCTAGTATCGGACAATCATTCCGTAACCGTTGTCCAATTAATTAATGGAAAAAGTCATTCCACGTGTCTGGGAAAATGGAATTACGAAACTGTCCCCTCACCATTATGTATTTAAAAACGTGTCCAGAACATAATACTTCCTCCGTCCCATTTTTTTTAAATATATTGAGTATTCTATCGGGCCAGTTGGTGGGAGGTCCACTATTGCTACTCCCTCCGTCCCATTTTATTTGTCAATTTTTGATAATCGTGTCAGTTTTCAATCACTTATATCTTTTAATATTGATCTTCAAATATATGCAATATGAATCTTGTTTGATAGTTCACAATTTATTCTATTATACAAAATTTTTAAAACGGTGAAAAACATTATAGATTGAAAGATATAAGCAATTTAAGGCGTAACAGAAAATGGAATAATTGACAAACAAATTGGGACGGAGGGAGTATTTCCTACAGTCTTGGATCCACCCTTTAACTTCATAACATTTCCCGTCCACCCAAAAATAAAAGTACAAGTTTACCCTCAATTTCAATCACGCGCATATAGTGGGACAAGATGGCGGAGGCCGAGTTGATGGTCTGTACGAAGCATTGGACCCACAACAGCTCCGGCAGGACCCACTAGCTCCGATTCGAGCTCTGGCAGGACCCACTAGCTCCGATCGTTGTCCTGGTTCGCGGTGGGTAGTTTGGCAACGTGTCCCGGAGCATTGGACCCACATCAGCTCCGGCAAGACCCACTGGCTCTAATTCGAGCTCCGACAGGACCCACTGGCTCCAATCCGTCGTCCTCGTTCGCGGTGGGTAGTTTGCCGGCATGTTCCGACGAACTAGCAAGTTCCGGCGTACATAAGACAAAAACGGGGGGAAATAGAGGGAAGAAGATCAAAGGCGCTAAAGTTGTTTCTGAAAAAAAATTCAAAGAAGATATTTCTGTTTGCAGCACCAGTCGGAGATTTCTTCAACCACACCTGTCTTTTATTGAACTGATGCAAACTTGTCTTCACAAGAATTAAAAAGCACCGGCTAGACTTGGGGGGGGCAGAGACTACTAGCTACCCCACCTACCCACCTTTTCTTTCACAAGATTAAAGAGTTAGTGGGCAGAAAAAAAACTATTAGAAAATCTAGTGCTTTTATCATTTAGCTATGGGGTTTTGACTTTTTGGGATTAGTACATGAGAGAAGTGGGGTAAAAAGCCGGAGATGAAATGACTATGGGGCAAAGCAATAGCCTTTTGGAGATTATAATAGTGTACACCTATCACACCTGAGAGGCATGCTCCTTTTTTATCTTTTAACAGACGGCTCAATTCCATTTAGGTCTAATAGGATGTACTATTTTCTTTTATTTATGGGATTACACCAGTTGCCTTATGGTTAAGGCATATTACAATATAATTTATAATTTTGACTCATGTACATATGTACAATGAGAAATTCAAAACGGTACTCGGTAATATCTTATGAGTCCAGATAATCACATCTTGCAAGTCCAGATAACCACCTCTTATGAGTTCAGATAATCACATCTAAGTAGGCTTTAAAAAAAAGATATATTCCAGACAACCACATCTGGTCCCAAGTAGGCTTTTAAAATATATATATATATATATATATATATATATATATATATTATTTCAGATAACCACATTTAGTCCCAAATAGGCTTTAAAAAAAAAAATATGTCCAGATAACCACATCTTGTGAGTCCAGATATGGTTATCTAGCGCCGGAGACTTTTCTGGCGCCGACAACTTTTCCGGCGAAATTTTCCGGTGCCGGTGAACTTTCCGGTATGGTGTATTATGTATTAAATTAATGTTGGGGTATATTTGTCTATTAAAAAGGGAGAATGGACCTTGTACCTTAGGAAATGCAAAAAAGTGGATTAGAGGTGTTATGGAAATATAAAGTGGACTAGACATGTTAGGAAAACCTATAATGGACCTTAGAACAATTTGTTATATTCTATTTGGGTTGTCCCTTAATAAGTGTGTGTTTTGAAAAATTAATTGATAAAAGCTTATACAATTATTGTTTTGTCCTTATAAAAAGTTAATGAGAAAAGAATTAATAGGTAAAAATGGAGAATAATTTTGAAAAGTAGAGCTAAAAATTGTTGTATAAGGTATAAAGTGAAGATAAAAGTTGATGTGAAAGAAATACTCCCTTCGTTCCTAATTGCTGGTCCTTCTTTCCATTTTGGAATGTCCCAAAATATTTGTTCCATTTCTAAAAACATCCATCAAAATATGATCACTTTTCAGTTTTACCCTTAAAAAATACTTTTTCTATCTCAATTGGCTTGTCCATTATCTTTTATTTTATATCGGTTCTTATGATTTTGAAAACTTTATATAATAAAACTAATTGATATCTATCAAATAAGATCCATATTGCATATGTTTTGAGTTTCATATAAAAAATTAGTCCTACAAAATTGACCACAGTAATATTGACTTGACTTAAAGGTAAAACAGAAAAGGCAATACAAAGTTTTTACACCCCTTAAAAACTCACTTCCCCAAAAGGGGAAAGCAAATTGGGACGGAGGGAGTAATGGTAATGTTTATTTAATAAGTTAAATTTATGAGTATCACATTTAAAAAGGGACGGAGAGAGTAATAAAGTTCACCGATCACCTAAGAACCACAGTTGGTAGATCATCTCAATTAGTTATATTCATCCATTGTAATATTTTTCAAATCCTGTTTACGCACCCAACAACCATGCTTACTCAAAGACCTTTTTTATTTTGTAAATCGAAACTATTTTGCAACGCAAAAATTAACGACCGAGCAAATACTCACAGGAATATGACGTATATAAAAGGCAAGATACCAACATGAGCATTATAATCATATCATGATTACCAAGTTTTAAATTTAAAAAAAATGTACATAGTTTTTTTTTTCTCTCTCTTCTCCCCGTCTCCTCTTTCCTTTTCTCTTTTTTTTTCATTTTTTGTTATTATTTTTGAATCCTTTGCTCAAAATTGGCTCTGAGTTTGGAGCTCGGTGCCGACGTTTGAAGACGCCTGTAGTAGTGAGGGCTGCTGTGTCGTGGTTTCCAACGGCTGTTGGTTCCGATTGAAGGTATTTCCGGCTAGGTCGTCGTTCGATGAGAATGATCTTGTGGTTACTGTCGGAGTTTGGTTTGGGTGCAGAGTCTGCTATGTGTTGGGTGTATTTGGTTTTCAGCAAATTTGGTGCCAGGCTTTCTATGATCTGTTCAGCGTCGGCCTTTCGCCTGAGGTTGCAACGGTGGCATTGCGTTGTTCACTACCCATCCATTGATGGTGGTGAGGCCAAGGCCAGCTGATGGCTGCTGTTTAGGGGTTTTTTCTCCTTTTTTTTTCATTCAACTTCAGTTTGATTCCCCTTCCTCCAACTCGATGTACCCATTTTCAAGTTCTTTAATTGAATAATTTTGCCATTTCAAAAAGAAAAAAAAAAAACCTAAGAAGCCATTCCAAAAAATAAAATAAAATAAGATGTAAAGAGATCCAATTCTGTCCGGCAGTTGATTTGTTTTGTTTTTTACTCCTATGTCATGAGGCTTCCATAGTACAGTATAATTTTTTTGAGCTTATAAGCGTGCGTTGGTAGACTTTTTATATGATAATTATTCGGTTTAATTAATATTACTCTCATAGTTGAAACGTTATCCGACAAATGTGAAAACAGCATAGTTGACGATCACATTCTAAGTGTAATATATAGCAGAAGACTCACAAAAAAAAAATTAAAGAAATAAATAAATTAGCAGAAGACGCTCTCCCTCAAAGGGAGTTTGCTTTGTAAAAAAAAAAGATTAGCCACATCAGCGGTCAAACCCTCATGCTTATTAACCATTGGATTATGCGTTCCCATTGATCTAATTACTTTGCGAAAATTTGTATAATAGAACTAATTTAGATCTATAAATAAGATCCATATTGCATATATTTTGAAATCTATATTGAAAGATATAAGCAATAAAAATGGTGTTGATTTTGGGGCTCCCTTTTTTTATGCAGTCACTCCAAAATATAATGAAGTTACAAAAATTATCATTTTCAAGATACAAAAATTACTAGAGGCACTCCACCCCCAAATTATCTCCTCAATTACTGCGGCACTTCAAACAAAAAAAATTAACCAAAACCAAACGGAAATCGAAAATTCAAAAATCCAATAGTATTTTGTCGGGGTGTGTTTGTTATGCAAAGTAAAGCTTCTTTTCCACTAAAAATGAAAGAAAGTAATAGCTTCTCTCTCTCTGACTTTCAATGGCGACTGGAGAGAACACTTTCTCTCCATCTTTATCATGTCAGGACAATAACTAATTTCCTTCAAATCTTCAGTTTTCTCCCCTTTCCATTCGGCATAATTACAGATCTAATTGACTTTTCACTTCAACTTCCATCCAAATTTTGGTTTTGTAAAGATTAAGTACTAAGTTTTCAAGTTACATTCACAAGTCATATAAATCAAAATTTAAGAAAGTAAAGATGCAGATTAGAGTTTGAAAGTACTTGGAATTTGGTGAGTTCGTCTTCCTTCTTTTGTCGTCGATCGCTGTCTTCCCTTCTTTCTTCTTTTGTTAACGAGAGGAAGCAGAAGAAGAGTAAAGTTTTTTTTGGAGTGGCTGAAGTAAATCATGAAACTTGCAAAAGGGTAGTTTTGGAAAACCAATGTAGCTTGGAGTGCCTGCATAAAACAAATGAGTGCGAATGTCAATTTCCCAATAAAAAATGAAACAAATTTAAAAAATGAACCAACAAAGACTGACGGAGAGAGAACTAATTAGATAACTACAGTGTAGCCGGCTTCAACAAATTAAGATTTAGGGCTTGTTTGGCTGGGGGTGAAGGCTTCCCCCATAATTTTTCACCCCTGAAATGGGTGGGTCCCACCTCTTTCCCGCCGTTTGGCAACACTCCAGTGCTCCCTTATTAGTTTTCCCCCTGACAAGATTTCATGGCTATGGGGGACTCTTCCGGATAATTTTTTGGCACCCCTGGCCTTGCCAAAAAATTATCCGGCTGTAGAGAGGAGCTCTTTTGACGATTTCACCCCTCCTTATCCCCTTTACCACCCCGCAAATCGACACTGTTTTGCAGAGTCTGTCATCGGAGGAGTTGAATTTCCGGCCGATACCAAAAATCCAGATCTGCGCCACTCACTCTCGATCATGGGAAGCTGTGAATTTTTTTTTCTTTTTCAGAGAGAGAGAGAGAGAGAGAGGCATCAGAAGCTAAAGTGATCATGTAGGGATGAGCATTTCGTCCAACCCGTCCGAATCCGATCTGATCCCCGATCGAATGGATCGGCAATATGAAGATTTGTTCGGAGATTGGGTAGGATATGGAGTTGTTTTTTTTAAAATGTTTGGAGATTGGATATGGGGTGGAGATAGGCATGTCCCCGCCCCGAATCCGTTCCCCGATCCATCCCCACCCCGCCCCGCCGCCACTCCGTCTTGATCCGTCCCCGAATCCCCGAAACATAGGGGTCCATTCATCCGTAAAATAAATTAGGGTTTCATTTTGGCGTATGTACTTTATTTCTCTTTCTCTCTCTATATATACTATTTCCACCGCACAGTTAATCTTCTCCATCTCTCTCACTCGAACCCCTTCCACGCTCGATCTCTCTCTCGAGTCCCGATTCGCGATAGAGTCAAGGTAATCCCTCTCTCTCTCTCTCTCGTTCTCTCTCACTTTGAATTTTTTAAGGAGTGATAGATGAGCCCACTGTTTGGATCCCCGAATCCCTGTGGGGATCCCCGTTCTCCATTTGGAGTAGGGATGGAGGATGAAAACGATGCCCCGTTGGAGATTGGGGCGGGGATGGAGGTGGAGAAGGGGTTTGGAATTTGAAGGTGGATATAGTACTATCCGCCCCGATCTGCCTCCATGCTCATCCCTACGATCATGGTTGAAGTTGGATTCCTGCCGGTACAAAAAATAACCCAGATCTGCGCCTCTCACTCCCGTCCATGGTTGAAGCTGTGAATTTTTTTTTCCTTTTCATTGAGAGAGAGAGAGAGAGAGAGAGAGAGAGAGATAGAGATCCAGCGACATCAGAAGAAGAATGGGGGGTGGGGTTGGTCAGCTTGGGTGGGTGGGGAGGGATCAAAGATGAGAACTGATGCCTATTATTCGTTTATGTTTATGTTGGACCCTTTTTTTTCATTTTGTAAGGGTGGAAATTACATAGGCAGTCAGTGTAGTTTTGATGTGGTTTTACTTTGGTTAATGTGGTTTAAAAAAAAAAAAAGACCATTGGAAACCAAAAAAATTAATATAGCTTCAAATTCTCCAAAATTAATTATTTACATTAGGTTTTGCAATTACATACTCCCTCCGTCCCTTTTGTAGGTGATCCACTTGAGAAACGTGTATTTTGTGGACGTTAAAAGAAGCACTTTCATTGAACGTTTTTAAATATTTTTTGCACCAAATTAAAGTACTCAATGAGCACTTTAATTTGGTATAAAAAAATTAAAAAGTTATATAGAGAAATATGTTTTTTAGGGGTTTGAAATTGCATGTATTCCCGCATGGATCACTTAAAAAGAGACGGAAGGAGTAGTTAATTTCACACATAATAAAGTTTAACACTGTACCAGGGCAAAAGAGTCATTTAACAACTTTTTCTATCTTTCACCCCCTCTTATTTATGAAACATCCAAACCAAGTAAAAAGTTATCCCTTTGTTTAATCCCTCATCCAAATTAACCATCTACTTTTTTATCCCCCTCCATAAACATCACATCAATGTGGGCCAACTCTCTAAAAATAATACCTCATCTTATCTTATCCCCCTCTATAACTTATCCCCCTTGATCTTTACCCCAGCCAAGCGAGGCCATAAGGTTCTGTTTGATTTGATCTAGTTTGGTAACTAGTACCCCTATACTGTTAGTTAAATATGGCAGCGGCAACCTCCCCACATCATGCGCATGCAATTTTGTCCCTAGGTTTTTTTTTTTTTTTTTTTTTAACGCACTTCTGTTTTGATGCTTTTTTAACTTCATGATCATGTCTCAAGAATCTCGTAATATCTGAAGAGTGCGATATGAACCTAAAATTGAAAATGATATGAAATAAACGTACATAGACAAAAGAAAAAAAAAATGGTATAGATTACTTGACCTCACATAGGAATTGCCGAGCGGCGACCTTGATGATTACATACTGCGAGTTATGTATGTTATACACAGCAATTTACAATAAACCGAGTAAATTGCCTCAGTTCTATTTAAAAGTAACTCCATATTCAGCTTAAGTTATTAGTATATCTTACTTTTTGAATTTTCTTTTATTTTTTTTGCCTTAACATGGGGTCAAATCTATGCATGTGTATGTTTAAGTAACTACTAAAAGAAAGTGCAAACTAATTTCATACCTTAAATTATTCACATTCTATCTCTGTAATCCTTCAACTATAAACCCCCCTCTGTCGTCACTCAACTATGAAACTGTAACCTATTAAGTCCAATTGTTAACTGGGACTAAAGGTTTGGAAGGAAAATCCATCATGTTTTAAGGGCAAAACAGCCATTTGATGTCGCATGCTAATAAAAAATAAGAAAAATATCATTTTTCCTTTTTCTTGAATTTTTTTTTTTATCATTTTCACTCTAAGAGTCCATTTAATTTGATTAGTAAGAGAATGCTAGAAAATGATATAAATAGAAAGAATATAAATTTATTGTGTGTTTGATAATTCATAATTGGTACTCCTATAATTTGTAAATTTATTGCAAGTAAATGAAATGAGAGGATAATTTGAAATTGGGATATTTACCGGAACACCCCCTGTAAGTTAACGTTTTTCACTGGACACCCCCTGCAAGAAAAAAACCTACGACGAATCCCCTCTAACTTCCAAATTTTACCCCAAGATCCCTTCCGTTAGCCTTCCGTCTCGAAACTCAAAGTTCGGGGTCATGTTTGGACGATCCAAACCATTTTTGTTTAAAACATGTTTTTAAGGGTTCTCGCGACAAATCGGCCCAAAATATGACCGCTAAGTGCTTGATCCAAACAAATATGTATTTATGAAAAACTCTTCGGATCAAGCACTTCCCGGTCATATTTTTAGCTAATTTTTTGCAAGTACCCATAAAAACATGTTTTAAAGAACTTGAATGGTTTGGATCATCCAAACATAACCCCGAACTTTGAGTTTCGAGATGGAAGGCTAATGTAGGGGGTCTTTGGGTAAAATTTGGAATTTTTTTTTTTTTTGCACGGCAAAAACAGGATTTTATTAGTCAAATATCAAAGATATAAGATTAAACGGGGCAAGAGAAAACAGGAAAGCCTCTCGAGACCCAAAAGATTGGAAGGTTAACAAGAAGACAACCAACCAAACAAAAGAAAACCAAAAAACCCAGAAGCCAAAGAGCACCTAAACACCCCAAAAAGAAAAAACCCTCCTAAAAACAAGGCACCTAAAACAACCTCCTACAGGTAAAATTTGGAAGTTAGAGGGGGTTCGTCGTAGGTTTTTTTCTTCCAGAGGGTGTCCGGTGAAAAACGTTAACTTACAGAGGGTGTCCCAGTAAATAACCCTTTGAAATTCCATAGTAACTACTTTCATGAGAAAGTTTAAATTTCCTTGTGTTTTTTCAAGGAAAAAATGACAACTTCTTATGCATTAGTTGAGTTCAACTTTGTTCACCCAATTAAAAAGTGGATGAACATTACCCTGTTCCTGATTGGAACTAGTTCTTGCCAATAGGTGGGTGAACAAAATTGCACTCAACTTGATGCATAAGAAGTTGTCATTTTTTCCTTGAAAAAACACAAGGAAATTTAAACTTTCTCATGAAAGTAGTTACTTTTTGTCAAATTTTCAATTTATCCTCTCCTTTCATTTACAATAGTGCTACATATACAACTATTTCGGCTCCAACTATTTACAACTCCTCACATGCATGTGGGGCCGAAATAATTGTATAAGTAGCATTTTTGTTTCACTTACTTACAAATAAGGAAGATGTTATATTTTATGTATGGAAGTGAATTTAGATAGATACTTGTATTTGAACCGCTTGTATTTTCAAGTGCCTTTCATTGTAACCAAATAGTGTGATGGAGAAGACGTAAAACATTCATATTAAAAGTTTCATTGTAATTAAATAAGTGCAAGAAAATAATTTTTCTTTTCTTTCACTTTAGTTTCTATAATTTTCATTTTTTATTGTACTGTTCTTTCTAATCAAATGGACTTTAAACCTTATCTGAAACGTCTGTAACTCTTCATATTATTAACACAAAAATAAAACATAAAAGGGAAAATTTACTATGATTTCTATCCCCTAAACTAAGACAATTTCGATTAATTACTTGTCACTTAACTACCTCATCTCCCTCAACTGTAGTGCCTTACCATTTGATCCAATCAATAACAGCCGTACACATCTTGGATAAAAAAAATAGACGAGGTGACCTACTTGTGCCTGACATCAACAACTTGAAGGCCAAAACTTATAGTACTTGCATTTTGATAAAATAAAAAAATAGTACATTTCATTAAATTTTATCCATTTAATGCACAACCTTATTTCATAGTTTCTGATAATCGGATGAGCTTTTGCGTTCTCATTTATTGAGTCCTTCTCACTTCGAGAGCACAATCACATATTGTTTTCAAAAGTAGCGGTGATTACAATAAGTAGTAGAATTCTTCGAGGTGGCCTTCAGTGCCGGCCCCGAGGTTTGGGTTGCCCAAGCCGGCTCCTAACTTGGTTGCCCACTTAATATTAACTCATAAAAAATTAGCAAATATACAAGTAAAAAAATTACAAAATTTGTAAGTCATTTTAGA
>JAXBDA010005811.1:0-22971 GCA_036023075.1 Gaultheria prostrata
ATCCCACAAATATTTAGTAGAGACCGGGAATATCCCGGGCGAGCGGGGTGCTTTTCCAAAAACCTTCCCCGCCCGTAACTTGGCTTCCGGACCCAAAAAGAATCTTTTTCGCGGATCAAATCTTTTCTGAAAGGCACAAGAGTCATCAATTATTTTTAAACGGTTTCTCAGGTACCAAAAAGATTTTGTAAATCAAATCCCGGGTGGCGACTCATATTTTCAAAGACATTTTCCGGACACACCGGAAGTGGCCATCCACACAAGGTGTTTACTCTCAGAAGTTATTCAAAGAGCAATGTTTTTAGGAAAAACAAATGTAAGGAAAATAGAATATAAGAAATCAGTGAAGAACAGTTTGGTGCTGGTTGTTACATGCACATTCCATGTAAATTTCATACAAAGAGCAAGGTTTTGTGAACCAAGGAGCAAGTTCTCTACTCTCAGATGTTATTCAAAGAGCAAGGTTTTTAGAAATAAAAAATGTAAGGAAAATAGAAAATAAGAAATCAGTGAAGAACAATCTGGTGTTGGTTGTTACATGTACAGTGCATGTAAATTTCATAGTACGAGCAAGGTTTTTACTTTCAGAAGTTATTCAAAGAGCAATATTTTTAGGGAAAAAATGTAAGGAAATAGAAAATAAGAAATCATTGAAGAACAGTCTAGTGCTGGTTGTTACATGTACAGTGCATGTAAATTTCATAGAAAGAGCAATGTTTTGTGAACCAAGGAGCAAGCTTTTTGCTCTCGGATGTTATTCAAAGAGCAAGGTATTGTGTTAGAAGGAGCAAGGTTTTTAGAAATAAAAAATCTAAGGAAAATGGAAAATAAATAATCATTACCATAGAACAGTCTGGTGCTTGTTGTTACATGCACAATGCATGTAAATTTCATAGAAAAAGCAAGGTTTTTTTGAACCAAGGAGCAAGGTGTTTACTCTCGGATGTTATTCAAAGAGCAAGGTATTGTGTTAGAAGGAGTAAGGTTTTTAGAAATAAAAAGTCTAAGGAAAATGGAAAATAAATAATCATTACCATAGAACAGTCTGGTGCTTGTTGTTACATGCACAGTATATGCAAATTTCATAGAAAGAGCAAGGTTTTTTGAACCAAGGAGCAAGGTGTTTACTCTAAGATGTTATTCAAAGAGCAAAGTTTTGTGTTAGAAGGAGCAAGGTTTTTTGAAATAAAGTAATTATTGCCAAAGCTCTTTCAAAGAAAGATCACATTTATTAATCTCATGGACAATACAAATGTTAGACATTCTTAGCATTCTTGGTACTTAACGTTATACTAAGTACAACAACAATTACAAATACAAACAACAGTTGGACTTCATTTGTGCAAGCTCTGCTTGAAAACTCTTTTCCATTCCTCTTTCTTAGCATTTAACTGTACTGGTCCCCTTCCCCTCATGTTTTGTAGCTTG
The DNA here is from genome assembly GCA_036023075.1 of Gaultheria prostrata. Taxonomy (NCBI): domain Eukaryota; kingdom Viridiplantae; phylum Streptophyta; class Magnoliopsida; order Ericales; family Ericaceae; genus Gaultheria; species Gaultheria prostrata. Next base: position 1,429 of record JAXBDA010005811.1, read on the forward strand.
AGAGCTTTACAAGACCTAAAATAAGATTCCAAGGCAAGCAACACAAAGAACACATCAAATGAGTGACAACATATAGGTTAAGAGGGGCAACATTAATTAGTACCTTGGCCACAACAGAGTTGCCATCAAGATGCTGGAGAACTGGATAAGAATTTGAGGGATCCAGCTTAACAAATACTATTTGGCGTCCAAATTGTGTTGTAGTTCCGGAGCACAGCCACGCATTTATGTGGAGTTCATATACTTACTCGTGGACCCTAGTTACGAGAACGTGTGGTTGGAGTGTGTCGGAGCACGACGTGGCCGTACTCTGAGAATACTTAATAATTAGATCTTCCAAAGGGGCGGTGCTAGGCAATTGAAAGCTCGCTAGACCGAAAACCCGAAGGGGCGGTGCTAGGACAAAATTAGAGCACAAAAGGAGAGGGAAAATACTCGAGTGAACCCTAACCAACATTTTTAGGCATGAACTACGTCATGACCTGATTCCTTTCTTAAGGATACGTAGGCATCCTTAAATTGAGGATCGGTCGCAATCTTTTGAAACATCTCTTGAGTAGATTCACAACTGTCACTTGCGCTTGCAATTACAATCAATGAGAATCAAAGCAGAAAATTTTCATAAATTCACTTTTATTCAAACTAATTTCTTCGATTACATGGCTGAGCATAAATCTTTCAAACACAAAAAAACAAAGCTTCGACCCACGTGAAACATGTCATGGGTCAGCAATTTATTTCGGGTACATTAAGGCTAAAGCAAAAGTCACACTTGATTTCCATTCTCTCTTGTCGCAATCACTTGTGTCAACCACCTTTTGTAACACCCCGAAAGTACAATGCTGGAATACTGATCCCTGGGAATAGTGGCACACTCCCTCCAAGTACGCTGATAGGCCTGGATTGTCGCATGATTGAAGTTGGGCACGACAAAGTCTTCAGGATATACAGATGGTACTACTTGACTAACGCCGAGCTGTCGGAGAATGCGATACGGAATGTAAAAGGTCCAACAGGTCAGACCTGCCAGCACTACTCGATGACGTCCCATGTTGCTCATTGTCATGGTAGGACGAGTCAGCCAGTTCAAACGCCAGGAGATGGTATCCTCTTTCAGCTGAGAAAGCACCTGAACCTAACCCGGGACACTCCTGTGAAACTCCCGGTAATCCCTTTGAACGAAATCCTGTGTTTCATGAATTCTGTTTCGCGGCACTGCCTCCAGAAAAGCAGCCTTGTCACACAGCCAAATCTACATGAGAGAAAAGACAAGTAAGAAACCGTAGAAAGCCTAAACCTGAGCGTTGAGGTAAAATGGGAACGAGTGCAAAACCAGAAAAAAGAGAGCTGAGTGAGAAACCTACATGTAGGAGCAAAGCACTTCCTTCAAAAACATTGGTCCGCACAGCATGGACTCCATCCAAACCCATCAAAGTTTCAGCCAAAACCATTGGAGCTACATCTTTACGCTCCTCAATCTGCCTGGCCACTCCCACGAGTGCAGCGCTTGCCTGATGGTCTGAACGGACAAACAAGAAGGCCGCCAGAATCACAAGACACAAAGCAAAACCTTCAGGACGGAACTGGTTGATCAAACGCGGGATGTTCAACACGCCTCCCTGGATCATAGACTTTGCCGCATTTTTGCTCAAGCCCAGCTTTGAAGACAGCACGTCAGTATAATTTACTCCCTGAAGAGGAATAATGGGCATCTCCAAGTCAAAACCTCCAAGGTATGCATGGAACTCTTCCATCGTGGGGCATAGCTCTTGCAAGCCGAAGCGGAACACATGCACTTCCGGATCCCAGAAACGGACAGCAGCATGGAGCAACTCCGGACGTATGGTTACATCCCGAATGTAGCGCATTGATGCCAACCTATGGTCACGAAAGTTCAGCCAGTCCAGGCCATCAAGTCCGTCAAGCCAAGGACGGACCAAAGCTGAAATACTGACAGCCATTGAGAGAATATGGAAGGAGGTATGGAAGACAATTTTGAGATGAATATGCCACAGAAGCAAGGCTACTTATAGCCATTCCAGCGAGAAAAGCTCAAAAATCTCAAAAAATGTGCGCCTCGGGAAGCGTGCTGCATCGGGAAGCGCGATGGTCAAGCAAAATTTTAGAGTTTTCTCAAAATAGATTGAATTCAGCCCTTCAAGGCTCTTGGACGTGCAAACCTGCATGGGGAAGTCAAAACACAAATCAGTCTGCAAGCAAACAGTGTCAGAAGTGGCCCAACTGGGCATCAGCACCGTACGGCTCACATAAGGGCACCGTGCGGCACCTATTCCTACACTGCACGATGTCAGTGGCTTTTTTTTTTGGCCAAAATTCCAACTTTGGCTCTTCGGGACCCATTCCATGCTACTTTTGGCCACTTTTCTTGCACATACAACTCCAAATAAGTGTCCAAGACTTAGTGGAGGAATTGTTTGGTATTTTGAAGAACGTCTCGATAGACGGACACGCCGAAAACCCTAGATACGGAGATTCGGGCAAAATTTCGCAACTTTTTCTACAAACTCTCGGGACATTCATTGCAAGCAAGGGCGTATCCTACATTTTCACGCTCGGGAAGGTAGTGCCAAGCATGTTTCATGGATTCATCAAATTTCTGTTCATTTGGAAGGCCCGGGCCCGCCAAAAACCAAGTTCCGGCACACCGGATTACAACTTTTCAAAATTTGCTCAAATTCATGGGCTTGCAAAACATTGTGGCATACTTTCGGGGTTTTGCATAATTAACCGGGTCAAAATATCAAGTTTCGGGGCGTTTACACTCAAAAAATTCCGCTCAATTCACTCTCTTTCCAGTTTTCCTACATAAAGCCAAAAGTGTCAAATTCTATCGAGTCGACTCACATGTCTCTCACAGTCTCAAAATTCCCATACATACATTTCCCCACAGTGTCTCACGCACTCTCAGTGCTAGATTTGGTTTTTAAATTCAAGTCTTTGTTAATGTAAGTCACTTTACATAATGAAAATGCGAATTTCTATAAAACCGTGTGCAAACAAACATCCATATCAAATAAAATGTGCACCTGGCTTTCTTGAGTAGTTTAAACATCGGCTCGCAGGTTGAGGTCAACTTGGCGATGAATCTGCTGATGAACTGAATTTTCCCGAAAATGCTTCGCACCTCCTTTTCTGTCCGGGGTGGCTCCATATCGAGAATAGCCTTAATCTTGGAAGGATCTATCTTGATGCCTCGTGTGGTGATCATGAATCCCATCATCTTTCCTGCCGTAACTCCGAATGTACATTTCTCAGGGTTGAGACGCAACCGGTATTTGCGAATCCTTTCGAAGAACCTTCTGAGTGCGGGTAAGTGCCCTTTTCTTTCCTTAGCCTAGACGATCATGTCATCGACGTAGACCTCAACTTCCTTGTGAATCATATCATGTAATAATGTCGTGGCTGCCCTCTGATAGGTTGACCCGGCATTTTTCAAACCAAAGGGCATGACCCTGTAACAATAAGTGCCCCATTCTGTGGTGAAAGTAGTTTTCTCACGGTCTTCGGGAGCCATGAGAATCTGGTTGTATCCGGAGAAACCATCCATGAAGGAAAGGAGTGCGTGTCCAGCAGTGTTCTCCACAAGTACATCTATGTGGGGCAACGGGAAATCATCTTTAGGACTGGCCTTGTTCAGATCTCTGAAGTCTACACAGACCCGAATTTTTTCGTTCTTCTTGGGAACAGGAACAATGTTTGCAACCCACTGAGGGTATTCTGTCACCATTAGGAATTCAGCGTCTATCTGCCTCTAAATTTCCTTCTTGATTTCTAGCACCCAATCTGGCCTCATTTTCCTTAGCTTCTGCTTGACAGGCTTCGCATTTGGGTAAAGCGGGATTCGATGCTCCACAATCTCGGGGTCGATGCCAGGCATATTGGCGTGTGACCATGCAAAAATGTCCTCAAATTCTTTCAGGAGATCCGAGTGGGGTATGAATTCTTCAGGAGACAGTCTGGAACCAATTTGAACCTTTCGCGGATCGTTTTCATTTTTCAGGTTTATAGAAATAATTTCTTCTTTTAGAGGCTGAGCATGCCTTTCGTCTTCCCTTTTGATTAGAGATCGAAGTTCTTCTGGAATTTCTTCCTCGAATTCGATCCCCTCATCGTCGGGGTCAACACATTTTATTTCGGACACAGCAAGATAAGCAAAGTCTATTCCATTGATAGCAAATGCGGGGGCCCCAGGGGCGTGATACATGAGAGTGGACTCAAATTGGAAAGAAAAGTGATGACACGGGGGAGTGACAGATACATGTTCTAGTTCAGACTTAGACTCAGACTCGGAGTCAGTGCTAGACTCAAATTCGGTGCTAATGTAAGTGATTCTAGGTATAAAAGTGCAATTTTTATAAACACCATTGGCATCCACAATGAGTGTAGTGACATCTCCAAGGGCATCCTGGCTCAGCATCATCAGTTTTACCTCCTCGGCAAGCTCCAAATTAGGCTTTAATTCAAACAGCATCACAGCAGGCCCGCCTTCTCCTACACCTATCAGGTTCTCTTCCCCGAATAGCGATTGAAGATTCCCCTGAGTCAAGAGTTTTGATCCAGTCAACTTGGAGTGCCTTAACCAGTTCTTCCCTTTTCTCGGCTTCATCGTCACTGTCCTAAGTGTCGTTTGCAAAGATTTCAAACCCTGGCAGCTTGGTCTTTGTTTCCATGTCCTAGAATGGCTCTGGTTCTCCCTGGTAGATAGCTTCTGGAGCTTTTTCAAATCGAATGGGCTTTTTCTTGGCACTAGCTTGCACCTTCTTTCCCTTCCTTGATTCATTGTTAACTGACTCATAACCGAGACCGAAGCGGTGGTTATTCATCAAAAATGTGGGGAATTCAGCCATCCCCTAGTTGTTTAGACCTAACCCTAGGCCGGGCAGGTACTCCATTTTTCTCATCATCTCTAAAGCAGTAGAGCTCATTGAGAAGTCTTCAACCATTTTGACGGTAAGAACTGATCCAGAAGTGTCAAAAGAGAAACCACCGAGGGTGACATCCACTTCTCCGTGAGCAATCTCAAGCAATGGTGCGTTGTCGGGGACATGGGGACGGATCCCTGAATCTCCGTGAAAAGTCAAAGTTCCTGTGGCCAGACCAAGTTGGACTTTCTGGTGTAAGGAAGAAGGTACGGCCATGATATCTGACCGATGAAGCCAGGGCCTGCCCAGCAACAGGTTAAAAGATGACGGGATGTCGAGCACATGGAACTCGATGTCCGTTTTGAAGCTTTCAATGATTACTTCTATCTGGATGATTCCAGCCACATCCCTGCGCGTGTTGTCATATGCACGTACTCCGAGATTGGATGGCTGAAAGTGTTTGTTTTTTAAACCGAGGCAGCAGGCTGTCCTCAGGGGACACACATTTAGTGCGGATCCGTTGTCAAGCAGAATGACTGGGACCCATTTTCCCATGCATTTCAGAGTGATGTGCAAAGGCTTGTTGTGACCGGATCCCTCTGGGAGTAAATCCTTTTCAGTGAAGGTGACAACGTGCTTGGCACGAGCAGGGGTAAGCAGGGCTACCATAATTTCTGGAGGGATATCAAGTGGTACCTCCATGTTGGACAGAGTTTTGATCAGTTTCTGACGATGTTCCTTGGAGGAGGAGAGCAGACCCCAGCTTGAGACTGATGCTGGAGTTCTTTCAAGCTGCTTTTGGACTAGTTCTTCCATCGTTGCTCGGTTCCTTTGAGGTGGCTGAGTAGTGACTTCAGGTTCAACCGGAGTCGAGTTTTCCTGAACGGGTTCGTCCCAAATGAATTCTTCTGGCTGAATTCGGTGCGAAATGTTTCCCCGAAGGTTGGCCGGTTGGTAGATTCGGCCACTTCTGGTAACCCTATTGACGGTATCTTCCCAAAGTTGTTGGTTCTCACCCCAGAAGTCTGCAAATCCTTCACCGACTTTGCCCTTACCAGCTCGGATGGCTTCTCTTTTCTGTTTGTTATTTTGATCTTCAGACCATAAGTCAATCAAACTGTCTGGAGCTTTCTGACCGCTGATCTTAACTGTTTCTAATTTTGCTTGCAGATTTGTTACCTCTGAATCTTGCCAGAAAGACTGGTCGAGCATGGATTTATTGACTGTCCATACTTCATTGCGGCCGACTTGTATATCAACAACTTCATCTTCGTTCCATGTGGTTGCCTGTGGATCAGTGCCTAGAACTGATATGTTAGGGTAATGTGGAAATGGCGCGGATGGCTGCGGTAGAGACTCACCGATAATGTATGCTTGAGGGAGCCAATCATGATCACTAAAGACAGTCTCGATGGCTTGACGGTTTTCTTCTTCAGGAAGCTGAGACAGCGAGGAGTTGGTTGAGAAGTCATGTTGAATCCCTCCATTTTGGTAGCTGAGATGACTTTCAGATTCCCCAAACAAGGTTGGGAGCGAAACTGTATCCAGAGGGTCAGCACAGGTTTCTACTTCTTCGACTTGACTGATACCGAGGCTTTTCGGTATGTGAACAGATGGCTTGTCATGAAACTCTGAGACAATGTACTGGCTCGGGTCCCAAGAGACTAGCAAAGAACCGAACAATGCTTGCTGGGAATCTTCCCACTCCTAATCGCTCATGGCCCATTCTCCTTGTTCTGCGAGGTCACCCCATTTGAGTTTGGGTTTCCGTTCACAATTTCCAATGACATGGACTTCCAGATTTGCTGGTGTTGTGACAAAAGGTCTTGATTCCGTGACTGGCACGATGTATAGGCTGGGATTGAACTGGTGAAGGTTGTGGCCTTTTAAAGTGGAGCTGAAGTATATCTGGTTGATTTGGATATTTTGCTTGTGGTCAGGCAAGGGATTGGAAATGGTGTTTGTTGGTTTTTGCTTGGGAATCGGAATGGTTCCGTCGTCAACAAGGTCTTGGACTAGGTGTTTGAGGCGGAGACAATTGTTGGTATGATGGCCAGGCATTTGGTGATAGGCGCAGTAGACATTGGGATTGAGGTTTGAGGAAATTTCCTTGGGCGGATCAAGAGGCTTGATGGCATTTTTTCTCAAGGAGCTGTTTGTAGATAGTGGTAAGAGGGAAAGGGAATTGGTAGAATTCTCTTTTTGGCTGGGATGTATTTTGGAGAGGCCGTGACTGGGTGGCTATTTGGTTAACTGGCTCGGTTTTAACCGGTTTGGGATTGGCGGAACTGGCTTGAGTTTGGTGATAGGTATTGGGTCCGAACAGGGTATTGCTGTTACTGGAGTAAACTCGTTTGGGCCGAGAAGCTGATTCACCTTTGTCAAATATGCCAGTGCAGATTGCGTGTTCAACAGCAAGGCCGGCTTCATAAAAGGTTTTGAAGTCGGTAGAGGTGTGAAAGACCACCAAGTGTTTAGCAAAGTCTGGTTCCAAGTTCCGGGTGATAATCCTCATTTGCTCTTTCTCTAAGGGCCTGTCTATCATCTGAGAAGCCTTCCCCCTCCAGCGTTTGACAAAGTCGGCGAAAGACTCATTCTTTCCCATCATTGTGGATTCTAACTCCCGAATGGTCATTTCCAGCTGGATGTTGTAGTTGTATTGAGCCACAAAGGCTGCCCCAATGTCTTCCCAAGTCTTTTTCTTGGAATTGTCCAAGTTCAGAAACCAACGGAGTGCGGGCCCCGTCAGAGTTTGCTGGAACATTTGAGCCATGGCATTTTTCTCCACATCGTACATGGATAAGGTACCAACATATGTTTACAAGTGTGCTTTTGGATCGCCGCTTCCATCAAATTTGTCCCAGTCAATTGGCTTGAATTTGTCAGGTAGCTTGGCATCGGGAAATAGGCATAGTTTTTCCATGTCAATGCCTGTTGGCGCAATCTTTTCTTGTTTCTGGACTGATTCCTCCAGTTTGGCTATCTTAGCCATCATAGCTTCCACCCCTGAATTTGATGATTCCCCAGATAGACGGGAGGTCACGTCTTGAATCATGATCATCATCTGAGCCATTTGTTTGCTGTTGGTGGCTCGCTGATCTTCCAAGGCTTCTTTGAGAATCTGAACCTCGGTTTTCTCTGACTGTTCTGTAGTCTTGGCCATAACTGGAAGGCTAGTTGACTGTTCTGCTCTTGAATCAGTTCGAATCAATCGTTGTTGGGGAGTTCGAGCCCAACCAGGTGCAGGAGTGTTCTTGTTTTTGCCAATGGTTATGTACTAATGGTATGAACAGATTGAATCAAATGATGTTGTACATGCAATCTATTTACATGAATGGAGTGTTATGCATGATGCAAGATTGTCCCAATTTTTCTGATTTAGCTGAATATATTCAAGATTTTGAAAACAACGGCCGGACCAAAGGTGCCTACGTATCCCCATGGAGAGGAATCAGGCCGTGACGTAGTTCGGGATTGCAATTTTAGGCTTTTTTAAGCTTTTTGAAGAAAGATGTCTTTCTTCATAGAAGTGTCACCACGGGGGTGGTACAAAAGGGTTCCGGTAGACGAAAAAGTGTCACTGCGGGAGTGATACAAAAGAGTTTCGGTAGACGGAACAACAGACTCGATAAGCAAAGCACAGGCTATTACAGACACAATAATTAGCCAGTACTGAAAATAGCAACATACTCGATAAGCAACTGCAACAGATTTGGACTACAGACTTGATTCAACACTCAGATCAGGCAACTGATGCTGGCTTTATTCCAAAAGGCCCTTGATGGCTTGATAAGATCTGTTTGTTGGCACACTTTCACTTGCTCAGATTGCGACTTCATGGGATAGGATGAGTTGGAGTAACTGGGCTGGACGGTGAACTGGCTTCACCAACTTTCTTCTTCCCTTTGCGGGTTCTAGCTTCTTCTTCCTCCTTCTGCTTCTCCCAGGCGTACTGTTCTTCAAGCTGTTTTGGTGACATGCCATCATTGTTACGGAGGCACTCTTCATAGCATTCATCACAGTCACATACATCCCAGTGACTGGGTCAGCAAAGTAGTACACAGGTTTGCCCTCCTCATCATGGTATTTGACCGGAGGCATGAAACTGAAGTCGCCGTCTTCTTCATACATGACGGTGATTTTGTCTGGAAGCACTCTTGGACTGCTATCCGGGGTGATGTAAAACTTCCAGCCTGAGTGGCTTTCAGTGTCATCCCATTGGTTCGGTACATCTGATGGCTTGAGTTCGGGGACCGGATCGACCCGCTTGTAGAGCTTCTCACCTTCAGAGGTCTTCTACTCAGGCTTGTACTCCTCAACAATCCAGGTAGGAGCGTTGTGGTGACTGGTGAAGGTAGACTTGAGTCTCTTGTTGCTTGACTGATCAACCATTGCTTTCTGACAAGAAAGTACTAATTTCATTTTGAAAAAAGGCAGGGCCAAATTGCAGTGATTTTGAAAAATGGGATTTTGAAATATTCAGCATAACCAGAGATTGTTGGGGCAATCTCCAGGTGAGTGAAGTGACAACCTAGGGCCAATCTCATTTGTGTATGCATGCAACATGAGAGCAGTATATACAAAAGGCGGTAAACAGATAGCATGGTATGTGCAAAAAGCGGTAAACAGGCAGCATGCTGACAGGATATGGAAGAGCAGTAAACAAGTAGCAGGATATATCAGATAATCCTACCCTGTGGGCCCTGTCGTAGGTTGGAAGGTTCTACGACTATCTATGTGTAAAGGCCGGTTTTGGTTTAAGGGGTTCCCCAGACTAGAGCCAATATTTGCCTCCCCTTCGCACAGAATACTGACGTGGCAAGGGCAATAACGGCAGGCTGACTCATCATCGTCCAAGGTTGCCGAGAATCCTGGGATGTCCTAACACCAGCAGGCTGGGTAGGGTAACCAGGACGCAGCGGCGGGGCTAGTAACCATGCACGTGCAATGCAAAAGTTTAACAATAAAATCTTTTTCAAAAATCCCACAAATATTTTTCAAGCTTGGCTCGCTTTTTAAATTAATCAAAACTTTGAAATCTTACAGAGGCAAACAACCGGGAAAGCTCCAGTCCGGATTGATCTGGCTTTCACCCTAACATCATTCCTTTCTTTGACAGCGCGAAGCAGGTACGTTGTGTCAAGCTTTCAAGGGTCGTTTTACAAGTGTAAAATGTCAAAATAAAGATTAATTTAAAAATTATCGGTCCCTAGCAGAGTCGCCATTTTGTGGACGGTCCGAGCCCACGCGCTGGTTTGTTTTGAAAAGAAAAGGTAAATTTTAGGAGAAAGAGAAAATTTAGAGTCGCCACCCGGGGTTTAATTTTTGGAAAATGTTTGGTACCCGAGAAACCGTTTAGAAAAAATAATGACTCTTGTGCCGCTGAAAAAAGGTTTGGTCTGCGAAAAATAGAGATTTGGGTTCAGGAGCAAGGTTACCCGCGGGGAAGGTTTTCTTTGAAAAATGCACCCCGCGTGCCTGGAATCTTCCGGTCTCTACTAAATATTTGTGGGATTTTTCTGAAAAGATTTTACTGAAAACTTTATTCACGTAAACAGTAAATAAATGAATAAAGGAAATGCCAAAATAAATAACAATGATAAATTTCATGATTCATGAATAAACATTTAAATAAACAAAACAATCAAGAGACGAGACATAAAAGTAAGAATAAAAAGCTAAAGGGGGTGACTGTAATAAGTCATTTATAAGTTTTTCCGAAAACAGAGTATCAGTGTTCCCAAAACAGAGCATCAAAATGGGATTATACCCTTGATGCCGTACAGTGTGCCACAATGCACCGCGCGGTGCAGTTAATGACGCCGCACGGTGTCACTGTACAAGCATTTTTCAAACTTCGTTTTCTGATTAGTGGTGAAAATGGGACATTTTTCTGGTAAAAAGGTTATGGTTTTCCAACCAAAAATCTTTTGAAAGATTAACAATGTACCTCTTGGTGGAGTAAATGCCGTGAAATACATCGAATGTATTCACGTCACGTCACTACTTTAGAGGTAAAAGCAACCCACGGGTCGCTTTTCTTCGATGAAAGCTTGAACTCACTGAATTCGGAGGAGGTATGGAACCTCTCCTAAATCCAGCGAGATTCCCCTCAGAGAATGCAATGGGATAGCAAAAGTTTATATATACCTTGAAACAATCTAGAAACAAAACCGGTGGGATTTAGATGGTGTTTTTTTGGAGCAACTGGAGGAATAAGACTTCCTACTGGAGAATGTTTTGGTTGGTTTTTGCAAGTGAATAGGTTTTTTTTTTTTGTTCGTGTCAGGGAGTGAGAGCTTAGCTTCGCCTCTTTGAATTCGCTCAAGGGGGTCGGTTTATATAACCAACGGTGCCGTACTCATCTTCATCAGGTAAGATTCGTACGCAAAGATGATGGTTTTTGCCGTATCACGCGATCAAATTCGAGCTGCTGGGCAACCCGGGAATCCAGGTGATGGGGTACAGACACCGTGCAGTGTGCAAGGTGGTGCCGCACGGTGCAGAAAGGGAGGCCGTGCGGTGTCAAGGGAATTTTGGGCCGTGCGGTTTTGAGAAGAAAGCCGTACGGTTCAGGTATTTTTGGGATTTTGTCTTTTTTGACTCTTTTGACCCGAGGGACCGCTCCAAGGTATATTCCATGCTCTTTCATCATCGGGGATGTGCAAGTTATCAAAATTGGGGTGTCTACAGGTTTGTTTTCAATCTCTTCTGTTTGTATCAAACTCAGACATTTCTCAGTACTTCATGAAACAGAGATAGCAATGCATGAACAGTTTTCTCCAAATTGAAAAACTTAAAATATCACTAAGATTATTTTTTGATTGGCAAAAATGTATTTTTATAGGTAAGATTAAAAAAACATTCTCACCGGATCAAAGAATGGTGTGGGTTATCACTAGAAGGATCCTTTCAAATTAGGCTCTTGTAGTTGTTTGCGTTGAATCTCCAACTGACAGCCTCCATTGCTTAATCAAAAACCACTTCGTACTTAAAAACCTCGAGTCATCCGGTAGTCAAGCCCTAAAACTTAGAAATTTCTTATCTAATAAATTTGAAGTTCGTAATTTCAGGATAATCCACCCATTGCGCCTCACCGTTCGTTTGTGTAGACACCCCAACTTTCGATCCCCGTGCCCGTTTGGAATCCCCAATGATGATAGAGATCAAAATGTGCCTCGGAAGCTTTGAAACAATGCTCTTTGTACTTGAAACCCAAGGAAAACCTCTTCAACACAAACTCTACCCTACACCATCTTGTAGTACATTAAAACCCTCTTTTTTGATATATAATATGTCTCAATCCGTTTTGAAATGAGGAGATATGAGGATTTTACCAAAACGACTCTTTTTCCGACCACCTGAGGGTAAATTCATCATAACTTTTGATGTATAAATTATTTTGTTTCCAAACTACTTGGGTTAGAAAGTATACTTAACAAGCTTTCCAACGGTACCAACCACGCGCAAAACGGAGGTCGGTAGCACCCATGGCGGCCCTGCGAAGTTTGGCCTTTTAACAGTGCCGCGCGGGACACACAATTGGGCCGTACGGTACAACTTTGTGCACCGTACGGTGCACTTTTGAAAAATTCAGAATTTTTTCCACTTCCACCGTACGGCACACATAGTTGCACCGTACGGTGCAATTGTGAATACCGTACGGTACCTCTTCTTCAGCGCGAATCCAACAAATTTCCAGCAACTCTGCAACTCGAATCTCATCATGGTTTCGTACTGGGTTGAAAGGCTACCTCGTAGCTCGACTTCTTTGCATGGTAAACTTGCTTAACGTGAAGAACAGTGGGCTCCTTCTCCTCTATAAATACCGGGCTCCATTGCCGGTTGTAGCCCCCGAATTGTTTTCCAGAAATCATACCTCCATGAAAGCTCTCCCTAAAGCTCTGTAAAAATTTCGTTCGTGTGACTCAAACACCCATACCCGTAACTTCCACCATCGGAGAAGAATTCGTTCCAAAGGTGTAAACGAGTTTTTCGCAAGCCACAATTTCTTGAGGGGATTTTTGTCGAATTTGGAAAGATCCAGTGTCTCCTTTGAATCCGGCAAATTTGTTATTCATCAAAATGAAATAACCATCGGGTTGTTTTGTCTCTAGAGCAATGCCGTGAATACATTCAACATATTTCACGACACTCACTCGGTTAAGAGGTACATTCTAAAATCATCCAAAAGATTTTTGGTTGGAAAATCATGGCTTTTCCTTAGAAAAACACCCCATTTTTTACTCTGATCAGAAAACAAATTTTTTTTTTAAGAGTTTGAATGTTGGCACCGTACGGTATTGATAACGGCACCGCGCGGTGTATTTTTGGACACCGTACGACATCAGTAGCAAAACAATTTTGAATGCTCTGTTTTGTTGAAAACCAATAGTGGTTTATTGCAGTTCCTCCCTTTAGCTTCTTACTTTTGCTATTTCGTCATTCCCTTTTATTATTTCATGTTATTTGATATTAATTTGTGTTTATGCGATTTTTACCATTTATTTCATTAAATATGTCATTTCCTTCTTATTTATTGTTTATGTGAATAAAAGTTTTTAATAAAATATTTTCAGAAAAATCCCACAAATATTTAGTAAAGACCGGGTATTTCCCGGGCGCGCGGGGTGCTTTTTCAAACAAAACCTTCCCCGCTCGTAACCTGGCTCCTGAACCAAATCTCTATTTTTCACAGATCAAACCCTTTTTCGGCGGCACAAGAGTCACAATTTTTCTTAAAACGGTTTCTCGGGTACCAAACATCTTCCAAAATTAAATCCCGGGTGGCGACTCTAAAAATTCTTTTTCCCAAAATCGCCCCTTTTTAAACAACATCAAAAAGTGGCACCGTCCACAGTTTGTTCCAATAATCTGAACCATTGTGTATCACACAAATTTCGAGTTTGCAAAAAAGACAGAAATATGCTGACCAAAAAGTCAATTTTATTGATGTATAGAAAATTAGGGTTTACAAGCAATTTCTAATTAAAGAAAATAAATCCTCTGATTCTTCTCTTCAAGAGTTTTATTCGAGGGCTTGATGCTTGTTCTCGAATTGAACGGCGATATTTTCTTTGGTCTTTGCAAAGATGACGACGAATTTGACGGATTTTGACTTAAGGGCTTTGAAGCTTCTCCTCAAGTTGAATTGCTTGATCTTCTTTAAGTTTGTTGAAAAAAGCTGGCGAATTTATGACCGTTGACTTGAGGGCTGTGGAGCTTCTTCTCAAATCGGTCTTGAGATCTTTTTCAATTTGGCTGAAGGAGATGCGGATTTTTAGATGTTGATTTGAGGGCTTTAGAGCTTGGTCTCAAATCGGAATTTAAGATCTTCTTCAATTTGGTAGAAGGAGATTGATGACTTGTGGATTTGGCTTGAGCGTTCTTCAGAGGTTTGAAGCTTTGAACTGAAGAGGTGTCTTTCATGATGTAGGCTTGGAGGATTCTGAAGGGCTTTGAAGGCTTTGATCTTTACAGTTCTTGTGTGTTGGATGAAAGCTTGAAAGTGAATTGAAACATGGGCTTCACAGTTCCCAAATCAAACGACGAAATCTTCTCCGAAGGATTTGTGAAGAAGATGACAACTTGATTTGAATGTTCTTCGGGGCTTTGAAGCTTTGATCGAAGAACCATCTTGTTTGATGTGGACTTGAAGAATTCTGAAGAGCTTGGAGGCTTTGATCTTCAGAGCTTGGATGCTTGAATGTCTTGATGACTTCAAGGAATTCTGAAGGGCTTCAAGGTTTGATTTTCAGAACTCTAGATGCTTGAATGTCTAGTGACTTGAAGGAATTTTGAAGGGCTTCGAGGCTTGATCTTCAGAGCTCTAGATGCTTCAATGTAAGCTTCATCTCGGACGCAAGCTTGAATCTTGATGACTTGAAGGAATTCTGAAGGGCTTCGAGGCTTGATCTTCAGAGCTCTAGATGCTTGAATGCCTGATGGAAGCTCCAATGTGTCAATTATGAGAGATGTCATGACCTCTATTTATAAAGATGTGAGATGGAGAGTTTATGGCAGGCTGCAATTCTTTCCATACTTATCTATTTAATTATTTCCTTATTTGATTTAAAAGAAAATAACTAAATTTTAATAAATATCTTTCTTCTTGTTTATTTTAAGAAAGATAATTATATATAAAGAGATATAAAATTTATTCCATCAAGTGGCATAGTTTGATTAGCCAAACTTGATAAATAAATAACTGTGTCATTTTGACACGTGACACCATTTAATTGGTCCTTCTGCATATCTCTGGCCTTTGACTTGCAGACACATGGCAACATTTGGTTGGTCACTTATTGTGCTTGGACTTTTGACCTACGGACACCTGGCCGGCAGCATTTAATTGGCTCGTCCGTAAAACTTTGACTTTGACTTGGAGACACTTGGCAACATTTAACTAGCCAATTTGTGTGCCCTAGCAACACGTGGCGGTTTGTGATAGGCTAGAAATTTTACATGCTTACACATTGATCTTGTAAAGCCCGCAGAATGATGTATCCACACAAAAAAAAAAAAAAATCAGCTTGATCGGTCAACGATAGCTATATCAGAAGTTGAATTTTTGCTTATAAAATCGATGGCTATGGATAGTTTAACTTAAAAACTATTGACAGAATCCATGTCGTTCGTTTTATGAACCAAAATTCAATTTTTGATATACCTATAAATATCCGATCAAGCTGACTATTTTACATGGATGCACTATTTTGCGCGCCCTACAAGATGAACGGTTCAGATTATCGGAACAAATGAACAGTAGGACCCGCCAATAGGGATCCCGAAACCGAATCCACCAATAGGACCCACCATGGTTTCCGGATTATCCGGAAATAACATTTTCTCCACTGAGATGGAGGACATGGATTCAAAAGTTATCCTACGCATATAAGTTATTTCTCCCACTCTTCACAAAAAAAGAAAGAAAGATAAATTTCCCAAAAAAAGGGAAATAAAAATTGTACTAGGAAACAGTCACGTACGGTGGATGAAAAAGTATAGATAATTACCCCTATGCTTGTGTAAATACATGGGGTGTGGGTGTATTTATACAAGGGTTATTTACCTAGACACCCCCTAAATTATTTCAGTTTTCGTGAGACACCCCTAAACTATTTTTGCCTACGATGAGACCCCCTCAACTATTAAAAACTAAATTAGCCTTAACTCCATTAAAAAAAATGATGTGGAAGACATTTAGGCCCTTGATTATATATACATGGGTGACATAAAAAAATCAAAAGTGTACCTCTTTCCCTTCCCATCTCAGGTAATCTAGTCTCTCTCTCTCTCTCTCTCTCTCTCCATTGCAGCAAAAGCTCTGCCCATTTCAGGCCATCTGAATCTACTCCTGCCATCTGCTCTGACTTCGGGACTTCTCCTCCTATGACGCCAACGCCGGCGAGTCCATACTCCAATGGTGGCAGCGGATTTCTAATTAGACGGTAGCTTCAACGTCATGGGTCAAGGTTTTGGACTAGATCCGGAGTGTTGGAGGTCCGATCAGCGGTGGGCCAGTGGCGGCTGTGTGTTCTACTTGCAAAAGTGATTCACTGTCATTAGAGATGGGGTTCAGCGGGAGGGTGCCTGGGTTGGGTTAATGAGGTTTGGGGAGTCCCAAGAGATGGAGAGAGAGAGAGGGAGACAAGGGTCGCCGGAGATGGGGTTCCCCGAGGAAGGTTGCCGGCCGCCGGGGTTGGGTCGTGAGCGTTGGGGAGTCCCAGGGGAAAGTGTAACATATACGTAGGGATGTAGGGGAGGGTGATATGGGAAACAAAAGTTACACTTCGCCAAATTTACGTTAAATTATTAACGGAAATGGACGGAAAACGAACAGAGGGGTGAACGAGAAAGTTTTAGAAGTTGAGGGGGTCGTAGGAAAAAATAGTTTAGGGGGTGTCTCACGTAAAGCAAAATAGTTTAAGGGATGTTAATTCATAGGATAATTACTCACGTAGCATTGCTTCAAAAAATTGTTCACACCAACTGGTGTTCTTCGTACAGAAAAGAGGTTTAAGGTGTACTAAAAGTATAATTTTAAACTGTGAAACATAAGATAACAAACATCTTGTCGTCCATTTATGACGCAGCGTTATAGCGGAAGAAAACTAGATCTCGTTCTAGTAGACGAATGGGTGACTAAATATCATTGTAGTACACGAATTGGTTAGATCTCGTTCTAGCAAACGGGTTCTTGAATCCACAAGAAAAAGATAAACACCTTGCGCACAAGGAAAATAGAGAGAACTCTAGAAATATTATTGATAGATGATTGAATTCTTTGAATGAAAGTTACATCCCTATTTATAATAAGCAAATCGTAATTCGACTAGGACTCAAACTTATTAAAGAAGAAGCAAATCCTATTTCAACTAGGACTCAAACTAATCAAAGAAGAAGCAAATCCTAATTCGATTATACTGAGGATCTTAATAAAATTGGAAATCAAAATCAAACCGAATACGGAAAGATAATAATTCTAACCTAAATGAAAATATTCCTAATCAAAATCTTATTCTAAAGCAATACAAATAAAAATAAAGAAACTTCTCAATATTGTCCTACATCATTCTCTCTCTCTTAAAAAAAACTCGCCCTCGAGTTTCTAGTGTTTCAAGAAACTTGATACGTTTGCTCTTGTCCACATCAACTTTATACTTCAAATTAATCTTCTCAAACATGAACTTGAATAATGAACTCCATGCGCCTTCACCTCCAAAATATTGTAGTGTCACCTTCCAATATTTAGCAAGTCGAACACGAGTAATTAAGATAATACCCAAAAAATGTGGAATGCTTCAACTTCTTGTTTCTCTTCCAATAATTACTTATAGAAAAGTATACTTGCGATGCTCTCTTCTCTGCATGCTTTAACTCTCGTTAACAAGATTCACTAGACGACTATTCGGAATCACATCCAATTGCTCCACACCAAGAAATCCACAAAAGCAATATTAGTACCCTTCAGAGTACAATCATGGTGTAAATCCATTCTCTGGGTGTGTGCTTCGAATGACTTGTTGATCGGTTCTCTTGAAGTCAATTCTTTCAACACCGATTTGCCTCCGCTTGTGTTGCTAGCTCGCTTTTCCTCCTCAGTACTATTGTTGGTATCGACCACCTCCAATAGAAAATAATTCTGGACCTCGGCAACTTGATCACCATTACTGAGATTAATTTTTGGCTTTTCACCATATTCCATATCAATTTTCTTATTATCAACTTTGATTATGACCTCATTAATAACTTCTCCACCGACATTGTTGGCAAGACTAGTTGTATTTTGTTGCTTTGATCCGTATTTCTCCTTCAATAATTGCTCATAATCCATGGCAAAAATCTCTCCATCCAGCATTTTTTAATTCTTGACCATGCACGAATATGACGCTTATTCTGTTGATCTCTTGAAAATTGTAAGTCTAACCACCAATCTAATGCTGGACCTGTAAGTTTTAGCAACACATACCTCCACTTTTCTCCATTCGAGATTTTCATATACTTAAAAATATCCTCAAGGTTAAGTATCCAATCTAGAATATCCTCAAAATATTCACAACCACTAAATTTAGGTAAGCTTTTGTAGTACCTGAAATCTGAATAAAAGTGAAGATTTTGAAAAAACTGTTTGAACTGCTTCTTGTTTATGAACCTCTCATTTGGTTGACTCACAACGTTTTGTCGCGAAAAATTGTTGTTCGTTGAATCACCATCATAAACTGGATTATTATAAGCACGCCTATGCTGTAGGCGTCCAGGATGGTTGCCCGGCCTTGGTTCACGTGCCTGTTGCTCACGAGCTTGTTGATCTTGTGCTTGTTGATCACGAACCTGCTGATCACGAGCCTGCTGATCTCGTGCTTGTTGATTTAGAACTTGCTAATCTCGTGCTTGTTGATCATGAGGCGGAATGTTAGGATCATGAATTACTGGTAGCCTAGAGTTGATCGTGTTGATTGTAATAGTCAACGCACTCAGCATAGTGCGTATCTCGGCCTGTTGATTTTGTTGCTCTACCAGTTGTTGTTGTTGCCCATCAATCGCACCCCATACTCCATTAATCCCACGATCTTTAGAGGCTTGTTCTCCGTCTTTGGCCATTGAAACAAGGGGGGACCTTGCTTTGATACCACTTGACGCAGCGTTATAGCGGAAGAAAATTGGATCTCGTTCTAGTAGACGAATGGGTGACTAGATATCGTTCTAGTGGACGAATTGGTTAGATCTCGTTCTAATAGAACTCTTGAATCCACAAGAAAAAGATAAACACCTTGCGCACAAGGAAAATAGAGAGAACTCTAGAAATATTATTGATAGATGATTGAATTTTTTGAATGAAGGTTACATCCCTATTTATAATAAGCAAATCCTAATTCGACTAGGACTCAAACTAATTAAAGAAGAAGGAAATCCTATTTCAACTAGAACTCAAACTAATTAAAGAAGAAGCAAATCCTAATTCGACTAGACTGAGGATCTTAATAAAATTGGAAATCAAAATCAAACCAAATACAGAAAGATAATAATTCTAACCTAAACAAAAATATTCCAAATCAAAATCTTATTCTAAAGCAATAAAAATAAAAATAAAGAAACTTCTCAATATTGTCTTACATCATACCAAAAAAATCAATGAATTGCATGTCTTTATTTTGTTAATGTACATCCTCCAAAGGTTGACTATCCAAGTCATTTATGTATATGTAAAAAAAAATTATGTTGATCGGATATCGGTCGAAATGACTCGGTAGAATTATGTGTGCCTGCAGAGAAATGAACGATTAGAGCGTGGACACCCATTTCTCTTGTAATAAATATTTCCGTTCATAAGAGTATCGATGTCCAACCTATTTGATTTCTTACATACTAAACTAAAATATATCTTGAACCAGCAAATGTGCTACCTCTCTTTTGAGGGATCAAACATGGAATATGCCCTCCTAGCACGTTTCTCAAAAACCGGATAAATTGAAGTCACCCTTCAAATTTCGCTTCTCTTTCTTCAACGTGTAGAGTGCCAATTACCCCCTCAAATACCTAAATATTGTTGTTTTAGTTTGTGTTACCATTGGAACATTTTGTCATCGGGCTCACTTACCCTTGGATGCTTAGGACCTACTTTATCAAATTTCAAACAACAATACTACTGCTGCCCCAAATAATATACAAAACAAATGTCATTTTGTTTCGTTTATTGGGGCACTTAAATAATCATCCCCTTATTCACTTGAAATTAGAAAATCATCCCCAGCATTTTTAGGAGTTATGTTTCCATCCCGAGATTCAAATAAATCCTAAAATGCCCTTTAGATATATATAAATATATAATATATATAACATACTAGGTGATTGAGGACTAAATTAAAAGTCGCTTATATAAGGTGGTAGAAAGTGGACTGATTTCAAAGTTCGGAGGTCCTGGACTGCAATTACGGGGGACCATCCCTATAATTTCGGGATTGGGGGATAAATCCCAATCCCCCAAATTACTCCATCAGTTATCTTCTTCCTTTTTATCCCCCAATCCCCCAAATTACTCCATCAGTTATCTTCTTCCTTTTAAAACCTAGACTACCTACAAAAAGATTTGGGACGGAAAAATCAAGCAAAAATTGTGATGAATTCATTGTTTCCTTTTATTTTCATCTTCTTCCTTTTAGAAATCAAGCAAGCAGCAAAAATTAGGACGAATTCTTCAACCAGTGGGTACAAAATTGACGTCCCAATTCTTCACAAAGATCTGGGACGGAATTCTTCAATCGTCGTGATCCAACTTCGCCGATCGACTTTCCGATTGGGGCTCGTCTTCGTCTTTATTCCGAGAATTAAGGCTCTCCCTCGGCGTCTCCCTCGATCGCCTCCCGACGGCGAAGGGCCTCGATGATCCTCCCATGTCGAACTCCCTCATGGCGGTGATTAAACGGTCGATGATCCTACTGTCTATGCGTTTGGGTTTACTAGAAACGGTTAATTATTGGCATGTTTTGGGTTGTATTTCCCGTAGTCTTGATTTGAACTTATACGGTAGTAATGCTTTACTATCACCATTTTGGACACAGTTGTCAAATGGACTTGGAATTGTGAATGCAAATGGGAATGATTTGCTGCTGTTGATATTTTTTACCATTTTTATGTGTTTTCAGTTTTCAAATTTTACCATGATCAATAAAATTTGTGGCAAATGACTTGTTTATCAAGATTTGCTCACAATAGGTTTTTTTTACCATAGAATAATGTAAAAAGTCGTTCGAATTAGCCATATTGCTACTATAAAAAAGCATTTTACCATATTTTTGATAGGTTTTTTTTTTTACCATAATAATGCGGAATATACCATGTTATTCAACATAACAAGTACCATGGGTAAAAAGAGAGAGCCCGTGTTGCAAAAGTTTTTACCATGGAAGTCTGAATTGGCCATGTTATCAATCTAGGTAAGCAAATTTTACCATTTATTTATCTACGTTATCGGTTTTTTTTTACCATGAATACTGAAACATGATCTTAAAAAGTTTTTACCATAGTTCGATTATACAAGCCATATAAACTACCGTGTTGTAGATATGGTAAAATTTTACCATGGTAGTCCGAGTTGCCAAACTTTTTACCATACGCACCAGGTTTTTTTTACCATGGATATTGTAACATGTTCCGGACA
>JAXBDA010005812.1:0-22967 GCA_036023075.1 Gaultheria prostrata
ATAGTTACGAGTTTTACCATGTTTCTATGTAATATACCATGTTTACCATGATTCCGTAATAATGTATTAACTAATTTACCATGTTTCCTTATTAATTATTAGAGTTACCATGTTTCCCCAATTTTCAGTGCATAAATTTCGGTGCAACTTGCCTAAAATTTTGGAAACAAAATCATTCGTAATTTTTTTTTTTGAAATTCCTTAATTTTAGGAAAGAATCATTCACCATTGATTTTAGATAAGAGGATCAAAAGGAAATAAGTAACTGACAATATTTAAAAAAATTATTATTTCCTAAAAAGAAGGAC
The DNA here is from genome assembly GCA_036023075.1 of Gaultheria prostrata. Classification (NCBI taxonomy): domain Eukaryota; kingdom Viridiplantae; phylum Streptophyta; class Magnoliopsida; order Ericales; family Ericaceae; genus Gaultheria; species Gaultheria prostrata. Next base: position 309 of record JAXBDA010005812.1, read on the forward strand.
CTAGATTGATAAAGGGTAATATTGGTAAATCATATAACAAGAGGATGAAAACATAACCCCATAAAGTAAGGGGATGAAAATCTAAGTGGCATCCAAAAAGTGGATGGATATTTAATTACCTCAAAACATTACATATTGGAACAAATATTTTAAGGGGGAAATTTTGTCGACCCCTCAACTTTCAAAATCTATACGTATGCCCCTTATACTTGCGACATAGAGTTTAGAAGAGAGAAAGAAATTTCATTTTCACTCCATAGACTTTGGGAAAAATATTTTTATGCCCTACATCAACGCGGTAAACACTACATTAAAGTATAAAATGTTTCAATTTGAAAAAAAAGAAGTAGAAAATATTGGAGATTCTTTGTCCAGTATTATGGATGTTTCATGTTTAAATTTTTGTGAATTGTTTATTCAAAAAAAATTGAGTTTTAATCATAATTTTTTACTTTTCAAATTTCTCTTGTCAAGATGAACGAATAATTCGCAAAAATTTGATACGAAACTAACCATGCAAAAACAAAATTGATAGAGACCCACAAAAAAAAAAAAAACCAACTGACTTATTTAAGCCAAACCAGGAATTTGTTTTTTTTTTATGGCTGATTTTGGAAGTTGCATGATGAGTCAACGGTAATAATTCGTCGATTAATTTCTTGAAAATATGGTAGCCAGACATTTGGCTCCCAAAATTACTGTTATTCAAAATAGCCATTGAATCAAGATAAGAGAAGTTTCCCGCAAGTTTTTTTTTCCTGGCAAATGAACAACCAAAATTTCAATTTTCCTATAGAATTCCTATGTCAAATGATCACTCACATGAGGAAAATCGATTTTTTTTTTTTTTACTTTTCTTCACTTCAATTCACTTTTTCCTATGGAAATTTTGCAAAACATTCACTTTTCCCATAATATAAGTCATGCACAACATTATCAACAACCGATGGGGGAAGGACACTAGGTTGGACCTCTAAAGCTCATCTTCTATTTGGATTCTTTGTAGAAATACACATGCACGAAAGCATTGTTTACCAAATTATATCAATTCTTATCTATAAGAACTTTTAGTGACGGATGGATATTAGAATGTAGTTTGTGAAAGGAGTTTGATTTCTTGCTGTATTTCAGGACTTCTCTGGAAGCAAACAAAGGAATTGAAGACTAACAAAGTGAAACTTTATTAAACTTCAACAGAGGTTACAAATTGATCAAACTCGAGGTTACAATCGATAAGGAATTTAAGTTACTCATACTCCTAGAAAGTGTTGTAAAGTACAAGAAAGTAAAATTGATAAAAATTAAAGCCTTTGGGCGATTGATCGGGGCTTCAAATTGTTGTGGACGACTTGTATTTATAGGCTTCTTCTTCTCTCTTTTGAATTTGAATTTTCAAGTGATTTCCCTCTTGAATTTGAACCAAGTGGTTGTCCGTTAAAACAAGGAATTGAATGTCTAAATGAACTTCTTCTTCAAATAGTAAATGCCATTGTCTTGATCGAACAAATAATTGCCTTTGCCTTGATCTAAACCTTATTCACTTGTTGGCTGCCACGTATTAGCCTTATCGATAAATAGCTATGTTAATTTTATGGTGTAAACAGGCATGAAGCTGAAATCGTTTGTCTTGTATATTTTGCATGTGGCTTTCACGATCGGAGCACTACCCTAACATCAACTCACCTTATTTTGCATAGTAGACAGACAAAATGGGGCAAGAAAAAACACTTCTTTCGCTTTAGGGTTTGGCTGTCTTCGAATTTGTTATTTGTTAATAGTCAACAACAATTGTTGGTTCAATGCTCCATCCATCTCCAACCAAAGTTGTTTTACAAAGTAGAATTTCGGTTAACCAATAAAATGAATGTAGAATCATTAGTTAGGCTTATGACATTCAATTCATATATTGTTTTGTTGTAACAACTCATCCTCTCTTGCCGAGATATTTATTTTATTGTGTAAAGGGATAAAAAAAAAAGAAGGAAATTGATTGAGAAAATGCCTTGTAGGAGAGAAAAATTATGAGAGGAATCGGAAAAATAAAAATTTATGATCCAAACTTAATTTTTTTTGAAGAAAGACAAATGTTTTTGCTTTATTCAAATTGATTTTGGATCACGGGTACTTGACCAAAAAATTTAGGGGTTGTCCATTAAAATTACTCCATACAAGACCCAATGTGAGACTGGGTATAAATCCTAGGACGTAAACTAAATTTACCCAAATTACAGGGAGAGATAGGGAAAAGGGGAGTCTGGATTAGGAGCAAGAGCTGATGGAGAAACAGGTACACAAGAGAATGAAAGAGTAGGAGATGCGACACTGCCACTCTCCAAGGTCGAAAGAACCAGCTTTAACAGTATCTTGAAATCTACGCGAAAAGAATTGGGTGAGGTCGTAATACAGGAAAAAAGAATGGCATCTACTTCACCCACTTGGTTGTATCAAGGTATGTCATACACAATTATCTACGTATATGTATACATACAGCAAGAACTATATGCTTGTCTTCGTAGTTTACTTGATTTGGTCCTACTATGCAACTGGGTTTTTTTGTGTTTGATGTTGAACTTGTTTATCCTTTGTGTTGCAGATAGGGGATTAAGAAGTGTTTTTTCTGCTGATGGGTCTGCTAAGAATTCTAACTTCCAACACTTGCAGGTATTGGTTTTAACTTTCACACTGTGAGATTGTAAAAAATTGTCAAACATAACACCACTACCCGAGTCCCTGCTCAATGGTAATTGAGCCCCTGCTCACCCGGTGTCACCGAGCCCGAAGACCCCTTGGTTTCGCCTTACAGATAGTTTTCTGTCATCCCAAAATTGGCCAAATTTGGTTAGCAAGACCTAGAAGGCTTCTTCATCCCTAGGCTTTGATTGGAACATGCGGAAAAGAAAAGAAAAGGGGGAAGTTTAAATTCTTTCCCTTCCATTTTGGTTTGGAGAAAAGAGAAGAGAAAATGTAAAAATAAAGTAGGAGTACTAAACAAAGGAAAATTTTCCTTTTGTTTTTCTCACATTTTCCTTCTTAATTACTTCCCCTTCTTTTCCCTCAAGTTCCATAAGTTCCAGACAGACCCTTACTCTCCTCACTTGCACGACCTATGCAGCCTCCTTTCCTTTTGTGCATCAAAATACCAATAGAGGAGGAAGTTGGAAAAAACACAGATTCCAACTTGTTGAATCCAACTCAAACACCACCTTTATAGTCACAGTTAAACCTTTACACTACTCGCATGTGTTGAATCCTCATTGACATAACCTTGAACATTGGCGCACAATGCTTGTGTATGCGTACAACTAAATATGCAGGAAATTCACAGCCTATGAAGCACCGACATACCTAAGAGGTTACCAATCCGTGTAGTACGCTCCGGAACACGGACATGAAGCAGAAACACCAAAGTACGTAGGAACTACGTGGCTTGTCTGTTCAATTTTAAAAACTTTTCATGGTCAGACATATCGGGGACACACATGGGAATACGACAAGATGGCCTTTGAAAAGTTTTACAGCTTTTACGGGGATAATATATGTAGTTTCAGAAGAGTTGGGTGAAAAAGGTGTAATATAGAAGCTATGTGTATGTAAATAGTCATACACCACCAGTTGATAACATTCAATAGGGGTCGGAACTTAAATATTTTGGTGGTTAAGTTAGGTATGAATGACTCAAAATTTAATGATAACCTTATCGCGTTCCCAGCTGTACTCGCATCCATGTCCCTCTCCGTGCTACAAAGTTTACAACCTTCAGATATAGGCGAATTTCCAAAGTTTGTTTGAGAAGTAGGTTTGGTACTTGTTCTTGTGAAAAAATAGTGATCAAGTTCTCAACCAAGTTTGATGACCACTAGCCCCTTTTATCCTATTAGGAAGAGGCCAAAGTATAATGCATATAATGCTCTCCAACACCCTCCTTCATGTGCAACCCTCTCTTATTCATAGAAATTTAACTAAAGAAAGAACGAGGTGCATGGTTCATTGCCATTTTCCATAGTTCTTTGATATTCCTATTGTAGTTAGCTGATTCCAATTAGTACGTTTTTATTACTCTGGGAACCAGAAATCTTTTGCAGGTTCATTCCCAGCATCTGTACGGAAAGCTAGAGTTGGCCTGAATGGTCCGCTTAGAATGGTGCCGTCACGTCTGTGCATAAAGTGTAAGAACACTAAGGAGGGTGGTCCCTATGAGCGTTATCAGGTCGGTCCCAATGAGCATGTAACCGTCGAACGACCTCCTTATTACAGTTATATGGACTCCACATCTGGGGAGCTTGAACCAGCCTCCGGGGCCCGCGCAAGTATACCAGGACGAGAACTTTGGCCAGAAGGCACTGCTAGTCGAGTCCGGGCAGCTAGGGCTCCTGAACCAACTGGTACGTCCAAAGGAGCTCCATCCTACGGGAAAAATCCTGGAAGTAGGAGGAAAAAGAACAAGGCACAGGTTGCTGCCTCTGTTTCTTCAGAGATGAGTGTAGCTTCAAATGATCACGTGGAAGCTGAAACTTCAGATGATGGATTGGACGAGCCGAAAGATCTCTCCTCTGAATATGTTTCTTATCAGACAGAACCACAAGAGGAGCTAACTGGTTATGCATTGGACAAGAAACTTGGACGACCTCACCCATTTTTTGATCCAAAGGCGAGGAAGCCAATAGGGGAGCCGCTTACAAGCGATGAACTATGGTGGAACTGGAGAAGGCCAGAGGAAGCATGGTCTAGGTGGCAGAGGAGACGCCCTGATGTTGAAACGGTAAGTGGAAAGAGGAAGAAATGCCGATTAATCTCTATGCAAGTTTACAACGATTGCATTGTGCTAAAGTTGAAAATGCACGTGCCTTCTACTACTGAAGGATCTCACATAGCCAAATCCAAATCTCTTTTTGATTATCTTATATAATGAGCTTCTAGTGAGCACTAAGCACATAGAGGTTAGAAGTTGTAATATATAAACCTTACACCACTTAGGATGTAATTACAGCTTGGGTTTACTTTAGACACGACTCCACATGAGTTGGAGTCGATATTGAATCAGTCCTATTACCTTCATTAATGTTTAATACTTTAATTTTACACGTCTTAGATACTTGAGAACCTGCATGTCATCAATGAAATACATATGGATTGTTACTTTAAGTTTGAAGAAAACACCTTGGGGATAATGATTCAAATCAAAGTAATCTGGATTATACATGTTGATCCCTCGTCGTTGAGGTAGAAGCTGTGCTACGCTAGCCAATAGTGCAGGGTGAGTTGGTAACCATCACTGTGCTACTCATTAAGACCATCTATTATTCGTTCATCTTGGGGTCCCATTGTGTATTTTCTTGAATATTGCCAAGTTACCGTCTCCAAGTATGTCCCTACATGTGCTTCTTAGCTGGACGTTATGATCAACAACAGTTTGTTTCAATACTGGTTACCGTCTCGAAACAACAGCTTGTTTCGAGAAACATGTGTGGGGCTTCCGTTGTTAACCTTTTGTGTGGGTCTCACCGAGAATATGCCTACTTGCCTAGTTACTTATCTTTAGGTAGTCAGCTGCTGCTGTTAAATACTCTATATCCGCAGCGAGCAAATATACTGGCGAGTTAGTTATAGAACTTGTTTATGTTGATGTGTGGATGTATTCAATTTGCGGAAAACAGTTGATGGCCCCACTCTTGAGATCTATTCAACAAATCTTGTCAATTTCATTCCTTTTATGTTTATCTATGACTGGGAGTCTTAAGAAGCATGACTGAGCATTTATGATTTTGTGACACATTTATCACCTTGTCAGAGACTTGTGGTGTTCTTGCTCTGTGCGTAGCTGCCTGGTTAGTTATGTTTTTGTGGTATGCGATTGTGCCCTGTGGCTTGCCTTGGGTTATGCTTGAACATCATGTCTACTGCATTCCTTGGGTTCTAGTGCAAGAGCATGCTTTAATCTAGCACGAGATATTAGCTTCTCCACTGGTCTTATTCAAAAAATTGCTCCATTTCACCTGGAAATTGTTGTTTCCTCATCAGGTATTTCTTAAAGCTATGGCAGAGACGGGCCAAATAAAGCTTTTTGGTGAACATCCAACATTGACTGAGACTGCTCTGTACAGAGCCAGGCGACATGTTTACAAAGAGGAAAGGTATAATTGATCTGAACTGAGTTGTTACTTCATGCTTCGACGTGTCATTGGCATGCCATCAGGTTTATTCTGGTCTTAAATGTTCCCACTAATTACTCTGGAAGTGGATTAGAGATGGAATAATGTGGGTCAATCATTTACTCTGTCCTGTATTTGGAATTTTGTGTAATCTTCGCCCTTGATTATCTTATATGTGATTTATCGTCCCAACTGGCTAAATTGCCCAATACTCTTTGACCCACATTATTCCATCTCTAATCCACTTCCAGAGTAATTAGTGGGAACATTTAAGACCAGAATAAACCTGATGGCATGCCATACTGATTAAAAATTGTGATTACTTTAGTGTATTTGTGTTTTTATTCAAGCTTTAAAGAAACATTCTCTTGAATAGATGAGGGCGTAGAAGTTCCTGTGCTTCTTAGTTAAATTGTGGTCCCATCTTTCCTATTTTTGGCAAGTCATCAAAATACCTGGTAAAACTTAAAAGTACTAATGTACTATGCTCGACAGTTGACACATTAGATAATCAAAAGTATGTTGGAGCTGCTACTAGCTTTTGCATATTATCAGCCAATCAGAAGAGTATTGCTATAGTGCTTTTCTTGCCTAAAAAGAAATTTTCAAGCAGGGCTCTCCCTTACTTTTTTGGGGCCTAAAGCAAAAATCAAGATGAGACCCTTTTTGTTGGACTGTTATAAGGGTACCCAAGTAGGCGGGGCCCCTTAAATTAGTGACTTTTCGGGGGCCTACAGCAACTGCTCCTTGAACTTTAGCTCAAGGCCGGCTTTGTTGTGAAGTAACTGTTGTTTCTGCAGGCTAGAGGCAGAAGCAGAGAGACTGGAAAGAATAGGTCCAATGGCGTACTACTCAGAATGGGTTAAAGCTTGGACAAGGGATACTTCACGTGAAGCCGTTCAGAAACATTTCGAAGAGACTGGTGAAGACGAGGACACCCAGCTCGCTGAAATGTTTGCACATCAAACTGATAGAGAATATCGCGTAATGATGGGGCGTGATATTCGCATCCGCAGGGATCCTTTGGCAATGCGAATGCGCGAGGACCAAATTAAGCAAAGTATTGCCGATGATCCTATTCTTTCCCATCTATTTAATTTGTCTGAACTGTGTGGTCTATCTAATCTTGAATTTCTCTTCTATTTCTCATTATTGTGGCTCATTTGTAAGTTCTATTCTTCTGTCCTCTGTAAAAGGTGTTAGTTTGAATTGATGAAGAGTCATGTGCATGAAGAAAGGGCAACAATTATAATTATCTTTTGGTTGTTCCCTTTAACTTGAGTTGCCGCGCACCCCTCGGCCATCAGATCGTGTTTTGGACCACTCAGATGTGTTTTGATTTTTTACCGATTAAAATAAATCAAAATTAAATTAAAATTACCGATTAAAATAAATCAAAATTAAATTAAAATTAGCGAACGCAAAACACGATCTGACGGCCGAGGGGTGCGCCCCGCACAGCCCCCCCCCCCCCAGTTTCCTTTAACTTCTTTCGTAGTCGCAAATGAAAATACTCCACATAAATTTGCACTCTCTAATCTACATGTGTGCATACGTGCATTCACATAGGTGTCTGTTGTCTGCACCTACATTTGAGCATTCAAATGCATCACATGTTTGTACTCTCCATTCTCTATGTTCTCCTTGATATTTTATTAACACGAGGATATTGGGCAGCCTTTTTTGGGTGAGTCAACCAAGTTTGGATGTCCAAAGAAATTTTTTTGTTCACACGGGCTGGATTCTTTATTTTGTATAACAACGTGCTTGAAAAGAGGAGATAGTGAGGGAGAATAGGTGCAGAATCTCTCTCTCTCTCACACACAAAATCCACTTAAACCATCAATTCTGTTATTGGGGTTCCATGAACTATAATTTTATCCCTCCCATCAAATGAGTCGTAACAGTAATAGTTCATAATTGTGATAGTGGTTGAACATCTAACCGTACAAATAATGTATTACATCCTGTGCATATGCAAGGTTAGAAATTTCATCTTTTTGTCATCTCTGATAGTATACTGATTATATTGTGCTTTCATGTTCTTTTGTCATGTCCACCAAAGCCACACCTAAAGGGGGTTTAATGGACTACTTTGTCTGATTAAAATTAATTGTTCAGATTTCGCGTAAGTTGAAGCTGAACATTTTGAATGTGTATCTGTTATGGGGAAGGGATTGCTCGAGCATGAAACTATATTTGCTAAGCATACATCTGTCCTTAGTTACATAATATTATTGAGATTTTGTATCTAATGGTTTTTGGCTATTGCCTGGTGAGGATGCCTGATGTTAGTCTTTGTCATCAAAATAAACTTTGAATGACAATGGAGCAAAATTTTGAATGACTCGTATGCCTGAAAAATAAATTGTGGTTTTTTTGCTCAGCAGTTGTGGAGTGTCAATATGCTTTCTTTTTACTTGAGATTTGAACAGTTGCATATTGAAGTATATTGTCAGTGGGACCACTGGAAGGAGTTGATTCTGAACCTGATTGGACCAGATTTCAAGACATTGTTGATACATCCACTAGATTGCTCCTTCCCCTTTTCACTGCATTTTCCTGAATTGTTTTTCGGGCGCTACAACCTTTACGGCGATAGTTTGTTTACTCCCTCCGTCCCATATTTGTTGTCCATTTTCACTATTCACTGCACCTCAAAAAATTGGTTATATCTTTCAATGTGTAATGTTGTATATATTCAATATAGATCTTGTTTGATAGTTCTCGATGAGTACTATTAAACAAAATTTTCAAAATTGTAAAACACATTATAGATTGAGAGATATAAGTAATTGAAAAATGGCACGCAAACCCGTAAATGGACAACAAATTTGGGACGGAGGGAGTATTTACTTTTTGGCCATGCTTTTGCATTGACGTCCAGAATTTTGCCGGATACGATTTTTCTATTTGACTGTCCAGCTCGTAACTTGTTTCGTTTATTCTACTAAAAGGAGAAAATGATAAGTCACATTAGCCTAATTGTCTACCTTAACTGTTTTACTATGTCCTGGCACTTAGTTATCTGTTGGTTTTTGCAGTATGGGGTGGAGATCCAGTTTACCCAACAGTGAACTATATTCAAGATCCGAATGAGGTGGCTGATTTCAGGGATGCAGAATTTCATGAACCAACGCCTAACATGCTGGATTTTTTGAAAGAGGTTCATAATAGTTACCCTTCTATTTCGAATTTCCAGTGATTTATTCGCAGTCTAATAATGTCTTGCAAAAATGATTGTGCCTCATCGTGCAAATGTCTTATTCAAATTAGACTTGGTTCTTTTCTTGTTCCCTGGTTTCTGCCTTGTGATGTGTTAAGCACATCACAGAAAAGAAGTAAAACCAGAACTAAAAATAAGTAAAACCAGAACTTTTGTGGTGTCTTGACTACATAGTACTTAATTTTCCTTCTTGAACGGATGCACTAATAAGTAAAAAGCTCAAGTTATTGTCATTCTCAAAAGGATGAGTTATTCTTCCGGCTATTCCCATGAGAATATATGCATGCATGGCATAGCTATAATTGGTCGACCTGAGTCGAGGAAAAAGGAGGAAATAAAGAGTAACCGTTCCAAATTCATCCCAACCCATTGGGGTAGGGAAACCGGAAATTTAGAACTGAACTTGAAATCTGGAAACCATAGACTTTTTGTATAGATTGTGTACTCAAATTTTGTTAGCTACTTGCCTACTTCTAGTTAGATAGGGTGAAGGATACTCAACTTGTTTACCATTGTCTATAGAAATATCCACAGTCAGAACAAAGGTCATCAGACTGTGTTCACTGGTCTTTAATGCTATTCATTGAACGATTCCCAGTGCCTAAGTGTTCTCTCTCTCAACAGCTATTTGAATCTTTTACTACCAAATTCAAATTCATAATTGAAAAAACAAGGGGACTGAGTGAATAATCTACTACCTCTGTCCCCTTGTTTTTCTATTCAGTATTCTGCATATTCTTAGTCATTATGTTTTAGATTATTTTGAAAACTGTCTTCAAGAGGCAAGAAGTGATTGTGATATTTTGATTGGTGGAATGTTTATCCACAAGAATACATACTCGTTGGCCCAATTAAAATGCACAACTGTCAGAAAAGGACGAACAAAAGGGAAAAGGGAGTAAATGTTAGCTGCAGTACGACTAACTGAATATGCCTGAATAGTTTACGTTCTCACATATTTTGTTTTATTGACGGGACAAATTATCTAATCAGAGTGGCAAAGTAATCACAAGAGAGGAGCTTCAGAAAATCTTGGCTAAGGAGAAGCCTGAAGAACCTGAGGTAATGGCATTGGAATTAGAATCGCATCCTAATTTTGTTCGTGTGCTGGATCTGTATTTTTGAATATTATCATTGGGGATAGGAACTTATATCTCAATATTTTTTGGGATATTACTTGATTTTCATCATGCTTAAAAAAGATTTTACCTCTTCCTTTATTTTTTAATATTTGTGCATGTTGTGTTTAAATTTATGCATCACTATATATATCTTATGTCCCGATATCGCCTTACTCTAATGGTGAGCAATCCAGAAGCAACAAACTGTTCTGTTTCCATGTTACATCTCTCACTGGAAATATACTCCCAAACCATCAGTTCCGCTCTCGAATACTATAGTCTATAACTTACTGTGATGGCTGATTCAACTTCAAACATTCTGCTTTTTCAAAACACTCTTTTCCGCTGGTCCTTTTGAAGATTTTGTTTTCGTCTTTGCCTTGTTTGAGTCTTTTCTCATCTGCAGACATCAGATATGGATGAAGCAATGGCAACAGCTGTGGACATCGGTGAAACTGATGTGAGTGGTATTAACTTAGTTGTCTTTGATATAATGTAGTTTTGGATTCTTTCCCTTAGATATACTGTTGTGTTTTATGGTGTTCGGGAAGTAACGACATTTTCTTTCTGGCAATAGGATGAAGTGGAGGAGAGTGAGATTGAGGATGGTGATGAAGACAAGAAAGTGGAGGAGACTGAGGTTGAGGTTGAGGTTGAGGATGGCAATCAAGACGAGAAAATTAAACGCAATTGGAGTGTTTTAAAAAGTACTCCCCAGCTTCGCAAGTCAAAGGTGATTAATTTCTAGTCCTCAAGTGTAGTTCCTTACGCGTCCAATATTTATGGTAAATGTGGGGCAAACTAAGGGATGGGGTCCTCTTGCGGTAAATGAACGTAACTACGGATCTCTATTGAATCTATCTCGTTTGAAGGTGGAAAGGGCGAGAATGATCGGTTTAAAAAAGATGCTTGAGTGGGCGGTTCTTCTTTTGATGTCTTCTTCCCACATTTATTTGGATTGGTGATTGTGTTGTACTGTTTCAAAATTATATTTATAAATACTAAGAATTAGCCTTTAGTCAGAAGAATAGTGGTCAAGCCTGAGTGTCAATCCGCAGGGACAGTACAAGCTGAAAAGGTGCAGTGGTATGTGTAGTAGACAGAGAGAAAGGAGGCTTATGGCTTTTGGCTTTATTACAACAATCACAATTTATTACAGGAAAGTGATTGAGAGGCAATCTCTGTTGCTTTATTAGAGCAGAAAGTAAAGGAAAACTAGGGTGACCTAGTCTTTGATGCCACAACATATCAGAGACAGTAGAAGTGCTTACAAAAGCTGTGGAAGGAGCAAGAGTGGTAGCTGACTTAGAGGAGGTCAGAAGTGGATAGAGGCCCTTGTGGCATGGTCCCTGGTACAAAACTCTGTGAGTTGTCTTGTCCTGAATGACAAGACCAGAGGAATAAAAGATAAGAAGACAGTTATTATCAAGAGCAAATTGATGTACAGAAAGCAAGTTATGAGTAATATGAGGAGTGTGAACAATGTGAGACAACTGAAAATAACCAAGAGTGGGTAGCAATCCTTTACCAGTATGTGTAACCTGCAGGTGAGAACCATTTCCAACAAGAACCCCTTCATTAGACCCAGCTGGTTGAGTAATCTGCATGTTTTGCATCTGGTGAGTGATGTGATTTGTAGCACCGCTATCAAAGTACCAAGGTGAGTGAGAAGGTCCTGAAGTAGGAAACCCATTGTAGCCTGAATTAGAGAAACCATTATAGCCTGAAGGAGCAGATTGAGAAGGTCCAGGACTCATAAAAGAGCCATTATATGCTTCAGTAAAATGGGCTTGAGCAGAAACTGGATTTCTGAATGAATTCTGAGACATAAGAGGTCCATGTGAAACTGGCATCTGAAACTGAGAAGAGAGAGGAATACTTGGATTGTACCCCTGATTATTTGTGACAGGGATACCCTGATTGTACCTTGTCCATTCATCCATGGAAGCATTTGTGGCTGCTGAAATGAACCTCTCCAAGAGCCATCATTTACAGAATATGACTGTGAAGCATATGGCTGTGGATAACCATAAGGCTGTGGAACTTGACCCTTGTAATAGCAATATTGTGTGAGATAATTATTCTTTCCACAGATTACACATGGATCCCTGTAGAACCTTGGACCTTTGCCACCCCTACCTCTTGCAAACCCCTTATTGTATTGTTGATAGTTCTGTCCTTGAGATCCAAATTATTCTGAGATTGAGGCATAAAGGAATTCTGGGGTTGAGACATGAAATGGTTATGTGATTGAGGTTGTGGCAGACTAGAAGAGTGAGGTCCTAAAGCTGGTGACATTATGTTACTGAGTTGTGGATTCAGACCATTTCCAAACTGAGTAAACTGAGATGGTATTCCAACCTGCTGTGAAGCTACTTGACCAACACTAGAATTGTTAGAACCATTTGAATTTTGTGTTGCCACCAAGACAGATGATGTATCACATTCTGTTTCCTGAAGATTCTGTATATCTTCACCATTCAACATGGTAACAACTTCATCAAAAGTAAGTGTATTCCCTCTTGTTCTCACAGCAGTTTTAAAACCATTGAACACCTTTGGCAGACCTCTAAGAGTGTGAAAAATGAGATCATCATCATCAACAGGTGATCCAGCAGCTGCTAGTTTCTGAGCATATTCTTTGATTGTATCCACATACTTTTCAATAGTTGAGGTTTTAGTCAAGGTACATAACCTACACTTCAACTCTTGGACATGATTTCTAGACAAAGAATTATATCTATGTGACAAAGAGTCCCAAACTTGATGAGCGTGAGTTAACCCTAAAACATAGGGTAGTGTATTCTGAGATAGAGTAGCAGTAAGGCATGATAGCAGTTGTGTATCTATAAGTTTCCACAATAGAAATGTAGGATTAACTGATACAACACCTTCAGTATTACGAATCTCAGCTTCAGGACACGTAACAGAACCATCAAGGTAACCAAGGAAACCATTGGAATTGACAATATTCTCTACCTGAATTCTCCGTAACAAATAGTTTGATCCGTCCAGTTTAATGTTCACAAATGAGTGAAAATTCGATATCAAGGAGAGAAAAGTAGGTAGAGTTACCGCAGTAGAGGTTGTAGTAGAAGTCATTGAAGTGAGTTAGGGTTTTCAGATAACAAAGCTCCAAGAGATGAACTACAGACACACTGATACAGTCAAGCTTCAAGATTGATAAGCTGTAAGTCACTTGTCAGACAAATTATTCATCACAAGATTAGGATTTCAGCACTTCAAAATTCTGTGTAATTTGAGTGAAATTCTTGATCGTTGAACAAAGAAAGGTACTCCGATGCACTAAAAACTTCAAGATCCGTAGTCTGTATGACTCAAATCAGACGAATTCTTCTTTGCATGGTTAGGGTTTCTACACCTCAAAATTCTGTGAAACTGATCGTATCCATTGCTCCAGGATTCTTGAAGACTTTCGTCGTTGGCGCTCTGATACCATGAAGAAATCACCAAGAACATGAAGAAATCACCGAGAATCAACAGAAAACTACACTTCTTCAATTGAACTCTGAAATGTAATCACAGATAGGAGAGAGAAGCTCTGAATTTCATTATCTCTGTTCTTGATTGATTAACCGACTCAACTAATCCTCCAGCATTTATACTGGAACCAACAACTACACAAAAGCCCTTCTACAATTGACAAACATACAACACAGGACTGAAGAATGAGAAAATTACAGAAAAGACCACTTAGTGAGAATGTTTAACACTAATGTTCCGATAAATTTGTAATCTAGTTCGAGGAAAAATGAAGTTTCGTTTGATTGATTTTGAGCAATGCTAGAGGCACTAAATGATTTACAAACATTACACTAAAAGTACAAATGTTGTTACCACATCAATGCATGATGCAATGCATGGATGCACTCATCCACTAAAAGAATGTCACATGTACATTTAGTACACTAGTTAGTGCCTCTAGACTTTCCCATGCTCTTGATTTTAGAAACTAATTGAACCAAGAAAACGGAAGTTGATTTGATTGAAAACTAGTGAGAGAAGGATCTAGGATTTCGAATCCATCTCGAGTCCTCGACCATGTAAATACGCTATGTATAGGCTAGGGTTACTATTCGAATCATCATGGTCAAGAAAATAATTGAGTTGTTAACAAGCATGGACTATCATCTAACATGGACCGTCTCACTGGTACAACTCGTCTCTTTCATGGGTTGTCCAACTGCACGATCCGTCTTATGAGCATAACCCATCTTAGTTACCCAAGCACAAACACAGAAAAGTGTTGATTAACTATGTATTCGAGAGTGCACACAAAAGTAATCAACGAATTGAAACATTGAAGCCATTCCATTCATTTGTAATGAAAAGAGTTCTTACTTAAACAACCGATTTAAATAAGAAACATAAAACCTAAACATATATAGAGTTACTTGGTCGGCTAAACACCATTCTAAGAGCAAGATTTTATATGTTGATTCCCCTTTTATAGTGTTCATGACCCTCTTGGAGTCCAAGCAAAAGAATAAGTTTTGGAAGTCCAATCTCAACCAAGCTAACAAACAAACCCGTTTTCGCCTTCTGCATGCCACTTCCAGCCCAATTTTGACCTCCAAGACGTGGGAATTTTGTAAACTCATAAACTGGAAAGTTATAGGAAATTAAATTTCTTTTCCACTGCCGCAAACCTTGCCTCAGTTAGATACTCAAGCTAAAAGATATGGCCAAAATACTGATGGCTATCCAGATTCCTTTCCAATTTGGAATTCAATGATTTTCTTTCCAAATTAAGCATTATTTGTCTCATTGATCTCCAAGGCCTGCAAACACGTTAAACTAATTAATCCGCACCAAGTAACATCGTAAACGGACACAGAGTACTCCTATAAATTTAGGTGCCTAATTGGGTACATTTATACACCTATCAATTGGTTTAATACTTTAATCCAATTTATATTCATTTGCTTCTGTGGCTCTTTCTCCTTTTAGCTCCAGTTTCATGAAATTTGCATTTTTTTGGAAATCGTGATTATCGCTAATAAGTTGAGTTTGCTTCTTTGCTGGTCATTCCAGAGGACTTTTCTTGACCTACGGTTATTGGCAAATGGTTGGCGTTTCTATATTCTTAGATAATTTATACATGCGAGTCTTCCTTCTTGTTTTTCCATAATATCAGTGATAATCGAAATGGTCCTCCATTTCTCCTCTATAGAGCGTCCTAATAGCCTGTTTGAAGATTCCATTTGGTTCTTGTAAGAAATTTCTACATTTTGTGCAACTGCAAATATTGTCCTCCTACTTGCAGGGTAAGCCTACGAAGGAAAACATGTCTCTGGAAGAAGCTGTAGCTGATTCAGAGAACCTAACTGATTTTCTCCTGGACTTCGATGAGGAGGATTAATTTTTTTCCTAGCTTTGAGGTAAGTTTATGGAGAGTCAGCGACTCAGTAACCAATGACAATTATATCACCATTTTCACCATGTAGCTTGGGCACATTGTATAGCCAATCCAAGGCCCAAAACTACTTCTAATTCTTGGATTGCTCTCCACTGTAAATTCAACCCTAATCACAGAAATCTGCAAGAGATTACCTTTTAACAAATTTGGTCAGCTGCTATCTTGGTTAGCACAAGGAGTTTAATGGCCTCATGTTGATTTCTTTTCGAAGGTTAAAGATCTTAAAAGCAACAATGGTGTGGATAAGAACTTGAAACTTCTTAATTCTTATCGTTCCGTCTCAGCTATGAATAATTGACAAAGACTATATTGTATCGGGTTTTTTTTATGAAGATACTTTTTGCATGCGTATAGCCTCCATATTATGACTTCACCTTATTTGGGTGACTTGCTTCCCTTGGATTATCTTCAAATTTTCCACATTTGAGGGCAATCTGTAATGTAATCTCGCTTTATTTGCATCTCAGGTGGAGAGGGCTACTGTTGCCTTGCTGTGATTAAAGACAGAACTGCTTGTAATAGGACTAGGCATTAATTTAAGTCTAGATTGTAAGCTAGTACCCTTCTGGTTACGACCTTTTTTTAAATGACCTCCTAAATTTTGTTCTTTTGTTGCTGACATTGTTTTTGTTTGTTATAATCCTAAGCGTAGTTTTCCTGTTCCTGTGAATGTAGCAAGTGATTGCTTCATTCAGGATTAGTAACCTTGGATTACAATGGATGTGATCGTCCAGTAAACGTAATGCGCGAATCAAGTGCAAGTAATTGTGATTTGACTTTAAAAGACGGATGAATATCAGGTATTGGTGACTTACACCGCATTCCTAGGGATTACAATATTCACTAGAAATTTTAATCTGTTGTAGATGCATGTTTTTTATTTCAGATTATCAAAGTCCTGACAGCTGTTTTTGGTTATGTTCATTACAGTTTAGTAGTCATATCGCTGTGGCTGCATGTTGTTTCCCCAATTAAGGGGTGTCAATGATATTTTTTTGACAAGAGTTGGGGGTATCCTTTTCATTGTTCGAAACCTCACATTGATCATCAGTGTATTTTACCCTTTCCGTTTCTCAAGACTTGTAATTTCCAAATCCAATCCCAGCTGTATTCTTCCTAATTGGATTTTGTCAACCAGTTCCGGATATGGGCAACTTTTTGACAGTCTCCACCGGAGGTCCATGCCACATTCTAAAGTCAGCAGGTGGAATGTGGAATAAGTACCTCTAGTATATCATGCGGAATCAGGGTGAAAATTGGAAAAATTCCTATCGAGATTTGTATGGTCCTATCAACCACCTGAGTTTGTTTTCTTTGGAGCTAATTAGATGTGATTTCCTAGCTATGGCCCTCTTTTCCTAGTTGCCAGTCCTATAAGGGCGCCATTACTCGTTCTGCCTTGATGCCTTGTTAGAAGTAGTGAGACTCTAAAGATGCTCCACCAAGCGTAGTTTTTTCATGCAATTCAACAATTGGTAGAAACATTTGGCAGATAAAAATTCAATTGATAGAAGCTTGAGGCTCATTTGGTTTAAACCAATCATTCTTTCCTAAGAACATTCTCTAAATTAGTGGCTAAACCTTCTTTCCCCTCTCATCATCTGGAAAAGTCGAATCGTAGAAAGCACCGCACCTAATGATGGAGTGATTGTAACAACGAACATGTTCCCCGCTCAGGTGTATCATAGATTCTTTTGACCAAGTAGCTACATTAGGTTTTTGAGTTCTCAAAGTATTCAAGCTAGAATTGTCCTCGTATTTTCCCCAAGACTCCAATGTGGCAAGTTATACACTTTCAGTTTTACATAGTTGACATTTTCCTGCAGCTTTGCTAATATGGTTTTTGGTTGTTGATCTGTGCTTTATTTAATCTTTAAAGTGAATTTTATATCAAATTATGCAAGATGGATGAGGCTAATTTACCATGGTAAGTTAATCTTGTGAATACTTGCAGGATGGAAAGACGTTCTACTGCTGCTAACGGGGCTGAGGAGCTATGAAAGAGGTGTTCCATACCGCAAGTTGCCACTTTGTTCGAGTAATTTGGCCATTGTGCCTGCATGAGAAGAAACAGTTTAGTCAGAAACAATAAGATGGAATGGCAGAGAGTTCTAACCTTTCCATCTACTTTCTACAAGACAATCCAGGCCATAGTACCGTAGTCTTGGATAGTAGTGGTATTAGTATCTTTTAGAATCGTTTGTGGTTAAGGTGAACTTATTTCTCTGTGAAGTGTAGTATGTTCTGTTGATTGCTCTGTTCAAGGAGGGTTGTGTCGATGTGCGTTTTGATGCATGAAAATAGTGTTAGAGGTGATATGATGGGTACTTAGTCGTTTCTGGGTAAAGAAAATGCCATTTTGCATTCTTCAGACTTCAATGACATTTGTGAACCAGTTATTATTGTTGGATAGCTTGAGTTATATTGTTGGGCACTTCCGTATCAGCAAAACTTTTGTGGCTTTGACCATCTACCATATTCAAATCTTCAGTTTTCGTGAGTTCTTCGGTTCAAGTCTCTCTATACAGATATATCACGGTTCCAATTCCTTTCATAGACTTGTATAGTTTTTTTTATTTTATTTTATCGGCAACTCGTATACGAGTAGTTATTACCAGTAATGGAAAAGGAGGATCCACAGACGGAATTGGTTCGGCCCTAGTCAGAATGGGGTTTTATAGGCCAGCACCGACAAGGCCCAATTAAGCAAATTTGGTTGTTGGAAAGTCTTAACTGAGAGGCAGGCCACATTCATGACCCATAGGGCACTATATCACAGTACCCTTTTGACGGCCTTAGCTCAGTTATGAGACATTTGAAAACTTCACGATTTCTGAGTTTCTATACTCTTCAAAGTTCAAAGCGTCCTATGCTTGTCATAATCCGCTTGCGTGAGCCCAAGCGGGTATGCCAGTGTGAAAGCGATTTTTAAGAACATCACAAACTATCAAAATTTGTGAGATGGAAGCTCGTAGAGAGGAATGGGAGCGAAAGGTCGTTTTGAAGGGTTATGTGACTTGGGTACGGCAATACCTACTTGACTTGGGTTCTACGAAAACAAGGTTTCTAGGGGTTTTCCATCTTCATATTCAAATTTGTTGAACTTACTGGGGTGGTAATTCTGTTTCAGGTTTTCTTATATTTAGTTGACATGCTTACAAAATACTAAAACTACCGAGGAGTGGTGATGCCTGAATGACTCGAATTGTGTAACCTATAAGGGAATGGCGCACATTTTCTGAGAAGTGGCGCACATTTTTCAACGTCTATGTAGGTCATGCAACCTCAATGGAATGCCTAGTGATCAAAACTTGAGGCGTACGAGCTTACTATATTCTAGGGATGCAGACTTCCAGGTTTGAAAGCTCTAAGGTTCTATAAACATTTATTAGACCATTCCATAAGAGGGTTGTCTCAGCTATAATCTGACTCCCCGTTAGTCGATAGTGAGATTACGTCTGAAAGGATTAGTCGAAGTTCGTATACGCTGGTCCGAACGCCCTAAGCTATGAAGAAAAAATGTATGCAGAAATCACGCACACGCGCAAACACTCTTGCATAGGATTTTTTTTCTAACAACTTCCAAAGATCAAAACTTGCATTCATTTGTTTTATTTGATTAATTATGACTTTAAGTAAGATTTTCCCTTATGTAAGCAGATTCTCCCCCTTTTTTTTTTGGGCATTTGAAAGTTATCAGAGTTTCCTTTTTGGCCCTAGTGACTTCTTACATACACTAAAAAGTCTTTTGGTGGTCCCATTTTTGCCCATACACTTAAAATTTATTTTCCTCTGGCCCACACTATCTAACTGATGCCTTGCAAGATCTTAAAAGTGCTCCAGATAATTTTCTTTAACCATCCCTCTCTCTAAATATAATAATGAATCATTCTTCTCATAAGTTCTTGACAATAATATGATAAGTTTGATTTTTATACGAATGGCTATATTTAAGTGAAACCAAACCCTACCACATGCATCTCATATGGTGTGTTTTTTTTTGGAGGTGGACCCTGTAATTATGGGCATAATTTTAGATTCTTTCATGGACCAAAGAAAATTTCTAACCCATCTTAAATTTTTTTTTTGGGTCATTTGATATATATCAGTGGGGGTTTAGGAAGGAGAGTTACTGAATAGTCCATAGCGAATTCAGAAGCTATACATAGCTCTAAACCCCAATCACCTCTGCCGAGACGTCAAATCCTAGTCTCCCTTGTGGGAAAATCAGGAGATAAGTTAGGTTAAAAGCCCTTGGTTTCAAACTAGAAGAATTAGGATCATCTTCGACACTTCGTATGGTTCACATTCATTTTGCTAGTACAGAAATATATTCCACCAGAAAGAAAAGAAACATTTTTTATTGGGAAAGGAAAAGAAACACATTTACATATGTGATATGTTATTGTTTTTAGCCGTGTATAAGCGCGGAATCTAATTTATCTTGACCTATAAATCCATTCTTATTCTTCAAACATTCTCCAACTACTAGATAAACAATCCCGTCAACAGATTTTTTTTTTTTGTATATATATATATATAGGCGGTTCCAAGGACACAATATTGATCGGAGCACCAACCTAATAATCGGAGCAGTTAAATTTGTTTAAAACATGTCGTCTCTAAGAGTACTTACAAAAAATCAGCTCAATCCCATTTGGTAAGGGATTGATTGATATGATCGATTCATTCATTTTTTTATCCAGTCAAATTTAGGAATAAGTACCGATCAAGATCAATATTCGAATAAGCTGATTTTCAGGGGTACTCTTGAAGACTTGTTTTAAACAAATTTAACGGCTCCAATCATTTGCGTGAAACTCCAAAATTGATGACTTACATTTGTTATCTCAAATTTTGTGTCCCCAAAAATTGTATGTATGTATACCGATTTATATATGTATGTAGTAGTACTATATAGCTAGTGATAGTATGAACCCCGGAGTTTTTTCCCAGGACGTTACCTTAGGAGGTTTTATTCACCTATTTATCAGATTAAACCAAACCAAATCAAACCAAATCGAGTTTTATATCTCAATTATTTGGTGTCGACTACATAAATCTTTTTTCTCTATTGAGCTTTATCAAGGGCTACTTATTCACTCAAACACATTATACTCATATCTTTGCGCACAACCGCATCTAATGTCAATTTAGGTCTTCCCCTCCCCATTGCGTTGCTACTTGCTACCAAAAGCTATCGTATCCGTTCTTTTAACTATTGCATCTACACGTCTATGGTAGACATGCCCAAATCACCTTAGTCTATTTTCCCTCAACTTCTTCTCTATAGGTGCTACTACACCAACCATCTCACGAACCGTTTCATTTATAATCTTGTCTCGTCTAGTCTTACCACATATCCACCTCTGCATTCACATTTTCTACTACACTCATCTTGCTCACTTGTTGTTTTTTAGGAAGCCAACATTCTGTCACGTGAAACATCGTTGGTCTTATGACAAATTAATAAGTGAGTAAAATTATTTTCACTATTAATTTGGGGGTTTGGCCAAAATAATACGAATTAGAAACCGAGCAAGTAGGATTGATGGAAAACTATACTTACAAGGTGTTTGAACTAGCTAAGATTAATTGTTCTAGAAAATACTAATTACTCATTCTCGTAGTTAGCAATTTTTTTTGTTTGTTTTACCTTTTGGTCATGGTTTTGGGGCTAAACATTCATCTCAACGAAGGAATTGAACAAATTCAAAAGGACAAAAAATCAAACTGTCTTTTCTGAATTATTTTCATCTTTAGTGATCATTTTAAGTAATCGATCATATATATATATTTGGTTAAATTTCTCTTGTCAAGTCTAACGATTAGGTTTAACATTAAAAATTTGACGTGAACCAAATAAAAATGCAGAAAAACCCAAAACAAAAGTCGACGGTTCGTTAGGTTTGAGACAGAGATTGACTTTAATGAGGATTTGATTTCTTTAAAAAAAAAATTCCCTCTCCTCTCTTGCCCAAATGATAAAGAAATGATTAGTGGGGATGGTGGTTAGAAACCAACACAATTAGAAGTCTAGAACAAACGTGTTCTACTGAGTTTTTGGATTTGGTCGAACCATTCAAAGATCTGTCACCCAAAACACGATCAAGAAATGTAAACAAAAGGGATTGTTTTCTTGTTTTTTCTTGCCTTTTGGCCTCCCCCCTTCCTAATACATTTGAAAACCAAACACACCCACAAAAAGTTAAAACCAAAAACACATGCAATGGTCAAACCTTTGCTCAATCTTAATGTTTGTCCCCAACATTGTATATAAATATATGCCCTTCAATGGGTAGGGTTCACTTGAGAAGAGCCACTAATTATGACTAATCCCACTTTTTTAAAATTTAATTATAACCATCATTGCTATAATTATCTTGATTGACAAGTGGGCTCCACATGCACTAAACTTTTTCTTCCCATGAATCCTAATCATGTCGAAATCTTCTAGGGTTTTTGGGTAAATGTCACTGACCTCCCTTGAGGTTTCTGACAAATACAGATACCTCTCCTCACGTTTCAAAAATTGCACTGACCTCCCCTCTGCTTTACTTGTCGGTTGCACTTTGCCCCCAACCGTTAGTCAACCATCACTAAAGGTGACGGAAATTGGTTAGTCAACAAAAAGTGGGGATTCATTCCCCATTTT
Source organism: Gaultheria prostrata (assembly GCA_036023075.1). Taxonomy (NCBI): domain Eukaryota; kingdom Viridiplantae; phylum Streptophyta; class Magnoliopsida; order Ericales; family Ericaceae; genus Gaultheria; species Gaultheria prostrata. Next base: position 22,900 of record JAXBDA010005812.1, read on the forward strand.
GCCCTCATCTCATGTCTTTATCCATTTACACCTTATTTTTCATTCTTAAAAAATGCAATAAATATATA
>JAXBDA010005813.1:0-22964 GCA_036023075.1 Gaultheria prostrata
CTAGCACATGGAATGAGGAGTCATCTCTCTCTCTCTCTCTCTCTCTCTCTCTCTCTCTCTCTCTCTCTCTCTCTCTCTCTCTCTCTCTCTCTCTCTCTCTCTCTCTCTCATATGAGTTACTTGTTTTCCTCGGTAAGTATTTACTTACTTCTGATGGATGATGAAATCTACATTCCAGAGCCATAGTGAATAACATCTATCTTGGGGAGGGTTCAGACAACACTGATGTGCTGACAAATATGTTAACCATGAATGGCTCGTCGAGGATTAGCGTATGCAACCCCGCTACATTTTTCGGCATTTATGTTAGCTCCACGCCAATCAACCTGGTCTATTTGGAGATTACTATTGCAACTGGCCAGGTGATACTTCTATCCATCTTCATTAGGATAAGGTGTGTTTGCTACCCAACGATATTAAACAACGGTAAATGATTGGATTCAATTAAGGTTGTTGAATGGTACATTGCAGCAGCTTTAGATAATAAGTCATTTTTGAAAACTATTTTCAAATTCTGTTGAAGACAGTCTAACTTGTTCCATTAAAATTGGCAGCCCGAGCTTAAAGGGTTAAATGTAGTTTTTTTACCCCTATGAACCCTTGGTTTTGACTGACAACGCTTCGAATTCTTCACCATTCATTTCTTATGGTTTAGTTGGTTACTTAGGCTTGAGATGCATCATGTGTATTTACTTTCTTCTTTCTTCTTTTGTTTTCTTTTTATGCCTCTCTTTAGAATTTTAACGATACGTATCCGTTTTGAATGTTGTGATTGCAGTTGAAGAAATACCATCAGCCAAGAAAAAGTCACCGGATCGTGTTGGTGGACATAGAAGGAACCAAGGTTCCATTGTATGGGGCTGGATCAAGTTTAGCAGCCTCCAATAATGATGCTGTTGTGGTTCCATTGACATGGCAGTTTGAGATTCACTCACAAGGAAATGTAGTCGGGAAATTGGTGAGGACAAAGCACAGGGTTCGGATTTCTTGCCCCTTGGTTATCGACTCCACAAGTACCAAACCTATGAAATTGAAGAAGGATTCATGCTTTTACAGCTGATGTGTGCAATGTATTTGCAGATTTTTTTGATATTGGTTCCGGCATACACTATTGTAATGTAATTCAGATTTCAATAAATAAGATGGTCGTGTCTTCTATTCATCTCAGGATTTTGAGGCAATGCTCTCTCTCTCTCTCTCTCTTTGTGTGTGTGTGTGAGAGAGATTAAGAATTACTTTACAATAATACATCCTCTGACAAGATTCTGGAAAAATGATGGTTGTGCTGAGGATTTGAAGCAATACTCTCTTTGTTGTGAGATGTGGCTTGAATTTAGTGTCCAGACAGAGATGAGGGCCGTCTTGACGCCCATCTCGAGCAGATGCTGTCCACTGGTTTCCATCTGGCCACCCGATATCTGCTGACATTTTGTGCACACAACAATTCGCGTCTGGACAGTGATTAAATTCGTCGGGACTCTCAGGTGCACGATATATACATTTGTGCATTCGTTTGAGGGGTTTTTGGGAGATTAGTGGAGTTTATCGAAACTATATTTCATCATTTGGGAAGATAATGTGATTTTATCACACCTGCAAAACTAGATTTTATCAAAATTAGATTGTCTCATAAAATCAATTGGAATTTTTTGATAGAACGAAGAGGCACAATTGAGAGTGTGACCTGCAGGACGGTAATCCCATTGTTCACTAGTGAATTTCTCTTCTCGTCCTCCACGAATGCAGGCACACCATTCATGTATCGAATTACACAAATGTTGGGTGTTTTTGTGTTTGTTTTCTCGGTCAATCTTTATTGTTCACTGTATAGGCATTTTTCCTCGTGTGATTGCCATTCTCTCTCTCTTTCTGTGTGTGACTAAGATCTACTTGAATTTTACTTTGGTCGATAAGATTAAGGATGACAGTTGTGTTTTGTTTAATTGGTTAGTATTTGAAGCCATGCTCTCTCTCTCTCTCACACACACACACACACACACACACACACACATGCGCGCGTGCACACACAAAACTGCTATGTTATTAGCTGTTGGGGAACCAAAAAACGAAAACAGCTGTTGATCGGTGAGCACACTTTCTCGACTTTCTGCGGCTCACAGGTCAATTTTGCACAAACCATTGCGAGTTGATTGAGGTGGTTTCCTCAAAGGCAAGATGTGAAACTCATGCTCAGTTTTCCTCATATAGTATGTATTACTAGCTTAATGTTTGTATGGTTCAACTACGTCAATACACTTGATGAAAAGAGACACAGAAGACACCAATTACCTTTGTTCAAGTACAACACAAACCTAAACCGTATCTCTACAAAGCTGGAGAAAGACAGGTCGCTATACAAACAACACTGGCTTTGTTGTTGTCTTGTGTTTCAGGTGATCCTTAACGGTGGCTGGCTGACATGAACCTAATATGCACAGATATCCTCAAAACCCATGTACTTCTTTTCCTCGATCTGCTTTATCATTTTTGATATGCTGACTCTACCTGTAAGAAAATAACCAACAGCCTTTAATCCCAAGAAAAAAGGATCAAAAGTTACTTCAAGGTCACAACGCAATAATTTGAATGTTGCTATGTGCAATAGAACTGTGAATGAATGCTTGTATCCTAGAACTAAACTTGCCTAACGAAATTGCGCTCACAAAGATTGTGAAGGCCAGAATGAAGATGGTCAATGACGCCCTCCCTAGATTCGCGATTATTCTTCTCACCACATATTGACCCACGAAGGCAACAATGGTAGCTACAGCAGCAAAGTAGAGACCTACAATACAAAGAGAACTGTACTCAAAAGACTCCTGCTACCACAGATTAGGCTGTATTTTGATCGTGGATTTGTGTAGGCATTAGGCATTCATGGAAGGAAAGGAAAAGTGGAAAGGAAGGATGAAGGATCTAAGGGCACACATTTGATTTTTTTTCACTTGTTTTTCCTTTCCCTTTCCAAATCCATAGTGAAACCCACCATCTAAACACTTACCTCTATCTACCACAACTAGTAATTTGGCTGGAAAACTAAACTAAATGGAATCGGAAAAACGCTTTAGAAGGTAGTATTCCACAACAGACAGTGAGGCGGAAAACAGCATGGCAAAGGTAGCTGTGGCACTTGACATCTGCATAAAGGTACTCAGCTGTTAAGTCTTCAACAGGAATATGGAAACCCTAGCAGTCGGCTACTAAGAAGGGAGTTTGACAGAAAATTTAATTTTTAAGATTTGAGGTGTCCGACCCCTAGTTATACACACACGCCCGATACTCACACCCTAGTCCAAGTGCTTCGAAAACCAAACATAAATTACAGAATATGTCTTAATTAATTCATGTTAAAAGTTTGAAGTGCACCTGGGGAGGAACTTCCCAGCTCCAGAAAAAGAGGACCTAATATGAATCCTCCACCAAGACCTAGCATCCCACCAACACCACCAGCTAGAATACATTAAAACCTCTTCTCTCTCAATTAAAAGCTTTAAACACAGTGATGAATTTCTCAACTAAATGATAATGCAGTCGTAACATGAAAAGCTAGTCTTGCCGCAAATTTTTGTCCTTCCAAAGCCTATTAAAATGGCATATGATTAAGTTGCAATGAACTGAGTTGTTTTGTACAGTAGATTTAGCATGTTTTGGAGTTGGCTGGCATGAATGAGCGACAATCTCTCCCAAGTCTCAAGGCATCCTATTAAACCCAACAAAATACTGGATCTTTAGAATACCCGAAACACACAGGAAAAATGAAGGCAAATTGACAAGAAATTCAACTCACGGTACTCACCTGTCCAGTTCAGTAAACAATAGGCAATCCAAAGAAGTGGCGCACATTGACAACTTTGCAGATTCAATGACTCTCATCCCATCACTATAAGCCAAATCTTTTTTGACTTTGATAGGCACCTGCACAAAATTGAGAAATGGAATTAAAAAATGAAAGCTTTTTATCTCACAAAGGTCTCCGGAGTTTTCATGTGCAAGTTCAAACGATGGCCTAGCCAAATTTACAAAAGCCTAGAATTGATTAAAGCATTTAACATGGCACCAATGAATGAATATGGCTAGGCAACTGGCCATTGGTGTTGACCTCCTCCAAAATACATTTTGACACATACCATAGCATAAACTGCCGTTTACCAAACATAAGAAAGCTACGAGACCTAGAATTAGTCCATGAATGGGGAAAGTATAGATGGTATTGTCTTGGTAGCACAACTAACTAGTATGGATCTTTTATGCACATCCATCGTACTCAACAGTGAAAATTTAGGCAGCCGTTATTTCAACATTATCAATACTTGAAGGGGTATGACTTATATGACCACAATACATGATTAATATGTGAAAGTGTATATGAAACTTTACATAACATTCCTAGAGACTTTGAAGCACAATCATATGATTCAGATTGATAATGACTAACAAAATTGGAATTTGCCTGAATTTCAGAATTGGAAGAAAGCTAAAAAGACAACAAATTGACGTTTTCTTCAATTTTTAAGTGTAAAGCTCTTTGCACATGTCCTTGTCCTAGAACTCATGTTTTTCCAACTTCTACCAGTAAAATGAGAAAGATACTGTTTCATTTCTTTCAAGGTAAGTGCCAAGAAGTGTACCTTCACCCACCAATCAGTTAGCTATCAGGGCAACATGAACTTCATGGGGTATTAACTATGATGAAACAGAACCGCAGTCCCCAACAATGTGCCTCCACTGGTGAGTGTTATAAACATGCAAAACCACGGACAGCCTAAGCAATATGCGACACATGATTTCCAAAACCAGCATGATAAATTGACATGAAAAGAAACAGAACCCGATGCACTTCCTTCTCACATGGTGTATGCCACCACTTGAAAGCAAGAGCTGCAGAACAATTATCTATATAGCATGAACACTTCGCTGGAGGTCAAGTATCAGTGACACAAACATGGCAGACACCAACACTCTCCTGAAACGTGTCCCAACACTCTAATAAGCAGCGTCCTATAATTCCTCTCATCTGGACACTCCGTGGAAACTCTAGAACAGCCTTTGACACTCCATGGATCAATACTCTGTGTACACTCGCAGATCAGGCTAGGAAACAAAGAATTTTGAATGGTGATTTGGTAGATCAAGCGTAGGATGCCTTAGCTTGATATTATAGTAAACAGTCGCTGCTGCTGCACCTGTGATCATACCTACAAAGCAATTGCAAATGTATGTTTAGGGAACTTTAGAGACTACCATCTGTTCCGCTGGTTTGTCACTCACTTTGCAGTATCAGGATCTTCGTGTGCAGTGACAGTAATGGATTAACAATGAATCTCATAGAAACAAGCTCACATTTTGGTACAATACACTTGGATATTGCAATTGAGGATTTAGCATCAAACCCAAAGATCAGAGTGAGCATGGGAACAAAAAAGCCTCCCCCTCCAACACCACCAACACTCCCAAATGCAGCTCCCAAGAAACCAATTACAGTCCCCACAACGATTCTCCACCCGAACTTCATTTCCTGTCCGTGGAATATCCCCAAACTCTGCATAAATTTATCCACCAACCTCAAATTAATTGCCATACTTCTTAACACAAAATATTGTATGAAGTATATACATGCTCACAAACATGTAAAAATAATGCAAAACTATTCCAAAAGCCGAGGCTTATAAACGAGCGGAGTAGAAATGAGCAGTTGGTTTCAGACTTAAAGAACTTCAAAAATGTTTTCAAGCTTTATTTGTTTATTAGTCCAACTATCTCAAATGAGTTTGATCAAAAACAGCATTCAGTATCTTGGTATTTCTATGAAGTAATAGATTATCAAAGGCAAAAAAGTACTTCTTCCACCCCTTTTTTACAGTCAAGTATTTCATTTTGGGCTGAACCTCAGTAACTGTTCATTTTGAAAAGTTAGTGGGTAAGAGTTGATACATTTCCCATTTTCCCACTAGCAGATTCTAAATAATATCATAAAAAGTGTAACGATGATATCTTCATAAAGGTCAATTATGGACAATTATAATTTTTAAAGTATAGGTGATGTTTCCATAAAATGTTAGATTACGATGTTGGAAAGTTAAAAGGGAAGGAGAGAGTAGTATTAGTTTGAAACTTAGTAACAAGCTTAAAATTTGTACAACTAAAGAAGTTTGATTTGCTTAATGTTGCAAGTCAATCTCGAACAAGCTTTTAAGCTCCAACTATATAGACTTAACTACGACCCCAACGTATCGGTTATTCTCGACCCTCAGATACCATTATACTAATACCGGTGCTAACCAAACATTCACACCCGTAAGGCTGATTTCCCAACATATTTCGTGGCCGATTTTGTATCTGTCTCACGACCACTACGGTCAATAGCTGCTACGACCTATCATGGCGCAAAAAATGATTTTATAAAATTCATGGCCGCTGCATCTGATCCAGGCTAGGGATAACTCGAGCTATACTCTCTATAGAGTTACAATTACTCCACTTCTCATGCATTGGACTGAGTTAAACTCTCACTAACTATATCTAACTATACTGATTACTTACTTTCACCAAGGGAAAAAGATGAAATTTTACTTACCGGCCAAACATTTTGGTAATGGTAACCCAAACGACCTTCTCGGCGTACAAAATTGAGTAGTTTTCTAGGGTAAATCGGATCAACATCTTAATCAGCATTTCCACTTTGTTCATTGCTTGATAAATCCTCCTGTTTCAGACTCCTTGGGTTGGAAACAAACACAGAAGATGATAGAACAAGAACAGCAACCACCATCACCACCATTACTAATTTCGAAATTTAAGCGTGGAGGCAACATCTGAGAGAGAGAGAGAAGCAGACCTGTTTAGGAGAGAGACTTGCTGCCGGAATTTCATGCCGACTCCGAATACTTCTCACCGTCGAAGGAGACTTGCTGCCGGAATGCAGAGGGATTTCCCATGCGGTGGTCGTCTGATTCTCTCTCTCTCTCTCTCTCTTCATACGACTTCTCTGCTTTTGGGGGAAATAAATAAAAATAAAAATAAAAACAAAAGTGCCGCATATTGAACCTACGGCGTGGCTTTAAAACTACGTCGTTTCATATGAGCACTGACAAAAGTGCCACAGGTTCAACCTGTGGCATGACCTTAAAACTACGTCGTTTTAATTGAGCAACAAGGTGCCTCATGTTGAACCTGCGGCATGACCTTTAAACTACGTCGTTTCAATGGAGCATTGTAGTTTTTAGTTTTTTGAGACTTTCTATCTATATTTGCCATATTTTGTTAATCCGAGACATTAATTTTGTATATATTGTCATAATATATATACCGGAAAAGTTTTATTTTTATTATTTTTAATTTAGTACTTAATCGCTATGTTTTTTATTTCTTAAAATGAGTTTAGTTACACTGAATCAAAATTACAAAACCCATTCTAGACCTCCAATGACGTAGTTTTGGTTAGTTTCTTCCGAAAACAGTTTCTATCTATCTCAATCATATTTTATCGATCTCAAACATTCATTTTGTAGAATTCGTTAGAATATATATCACGTAAAAGTTTCATATAATTTGGGTATAAATTAGCACTTGATCTTGAAACATTTTTTGTTCTTAAAATGAGTTCGGTTTCACAGAATAAAAACCCCCGACAAACAGGATCCATTAACGCTGTTCCTTTATTTATTTATTTATCGATAAAACACCTCCTTCCACTGAAACGACGTGGGCGTAGCTGCTTGATCGGAGCATCGCCGATGGTCCGACCTCCATCATCTGAAGCTCGCTCGGCCGCCATTCATCATCTCCGACCTCCAATCTCCGATGCTGATTCCCAGGTCGTAGTTGATGATCGGTAGCTCAAGCATTTGGATGCCTCAGCTTGATATTGTAGTAAACAGTCGCAGCTGCTGCTGCACCTGTGATCATATAGAGGTAGAAGCTTCTATTATTCATCAAGTTGAATTCCTGCATCACACACAAGATAATTAGAAATTATGAAGAAAGTTGACATTTGCATGTGTTATTCTTATCCATAAATTCTAGGATTTTCATAGTACCATACATTGTAAACGCACAACAAATCGATAAGAAAGTCATTCAAGGATCAAGGATAGGAATGTGACATTACGGGCGTTTATCCTCCTAACCCCTGTTAGTTTGACCGGATTGTGGGACAATTATACACATGTGACATATGGTAAGTATAGGAACAATGCTAGATTGACGCGGTATTAAATATCCCGTGTATTGTGTTTTAGTATCATGTTAAATGATTTGATGGTATTATTGGATAAGGAAAAAGTCTTCATGGCCTCAATTTGAGGAAACACCGAACTTGCACTCTCCCTTGGGACAAAGAATAGAGATGGAACAAATTTTTCTTCGGTTTAGGGTTCTTATTCCACCTGTTGCAAGAATATTGAAAGCTTATATCATAATTAAACGAAACAATTGTCGGCTCCCTTTTAGAATAGTGCAGTAAATAACAACATATGAGCAGTTGCGTAAAGGCGTGGTTTTTTCCATACCAAACACGTACTTCAGAAGTCATGTTGTCAATAAAATAGACTGCTCAAGTAATATCTTAGTGAAACTTAAGAGTCTTTTTTTGTTTTTTCCCTAGATATATTTTGTACTCTCTCTTTCTTAAACTTAAGAGTTCTTTTTTTGCTTCTCCAATCAGTTGTGTTTTAAAAAAAAATAAGTTTCCTATATGTTTTTCATTTCTAGCAAAAATCCCTCGACAAGTTCCAGATGGAGAAATAACCTGACTGCTAGATCGTAGCAGCTAATGCATGTTTTGGCTCCATTGGTATGTAAATATGTCCCAATTTTGCCAGAAAAAAGATTTAGCATGTTCTTTTTTTCAGTCTTTTCATTTTTTAATTAATCTCTTTGGTTAGGACGCTCGAAAAAAAGAAGAAGAAATTCATTGAAAAGTTATGTCTATCTCGCAGGATCATCACAACTGACTCCAGTACAACCAGCCATTGATATGGGCAATGGTTCTGAAGCCAGAAATCTGATTCAGATGAACGGATGCTTCAAAGGCTTTTGTAACAAGTGGGATCATACTCTTGAACGTGTTATGCACCAAGATCTTGCGTTATGTGCTTGGCCTTATTAGTCATATATCAAGGTTGATGGTAAGCTTTCTCATATAGATATCATACCATTGGTAGAATGAAATCTCTGTCGTAGATGGGTGACGGGCACCTTCCAATTTTTTGGCAGTTGGATGATGTTTTCTGCAACACAGATAGTCTATCATACCAAGTCAATAAAGGTTGCCTCAGAATGGATGGGCAGACACTGGTTAATCTTGAGATTTTTAATAATAATGCTGATGGTGGTCCATCAGGCAAGTTTTTGCAAAAAAGACCAATTGCCCTCTTATTACAACATTTTGTTTTTCTTAGTTATGTTACTTCAGGTTTCTCTTATTTCAGTTTCAGGTACACTGTACAGTTATCTTAATTACTGTATAACTGCATCTGGTAAGCATCTTCTAAAGAACTGGATCGTGCCATCCTTTGAAAGATATAGAGGAAATTAATTGTAGGCTTAATGTGGTTGAAGAAGAAGAACTAATGACTCATCCAGAGGTTGTGTTACACATCGCTCAATATCTTTTAAAGCTCCCAGACTTGAAAGGTTACTTGGACGAGTTAACGCTAGCTTCCAGTCATCTGCTATACTCATTCTGCCTTTATTTGGCATCAAAGTTTTGAAGCAATGAGTAAGTCTTTTCTACCTCTAACATGTGCCAATGTGGCTTTTGTTCACCCCTGAATAGGTTTCGAAATTACAGATCTTTTTGAGTAGTTTGCAAATTAAGAGAGCATTTTTGTACCATTTTATTTTTGTTTGACGTACAACATACTCCCTCCGTCCCCAAATAATAGGGTAGTATTCTTTTTGGTCTGTTCCTTAATAAGTGTCCATTTTGAAAAGTTATAGGTAAAAGTTTGTGCAATTATTATTTTGTCCTTTTGAAAAGTTAATGGGTAAAAGAGATGGATAATTTTGGAAAGTGGAGGTAAAAGTTGTGGAAAAGTTGATGTGAAAGGTGTATGATGATGTCCTTAATAAGTTAAAATTACAAAGTTACACACTTGTAAAGGGACGGAGGGAGTGTAGACAGTGGTGAGCAAAAGCCCACATGGTCCCATGTTAGCAGTAATTTTTGAAGTTAAGCATCTCTTATGTTAGTTTGCATTGCAATTTGTGTCATTCCTTTTTTTTATTTGTCCGGTGTAAACATATAACTGCTTGAGAGCGGGCACACACGTAAGGACATTTTGGTGTCTTGTTAAAGGCTTGCTTGCGTGTTGGAGTAGGTTTGATAAGACTTCTGCAAAACGAGGGGCAGGTGATCTTATCAATATCAAAAGTTCTCAACCTCCCAGGGCTAAATGGTAGCAACAGCTTGATAAATTCCTTATTCAATTTGAAGCAGCTGTAGAAAGTAACTTCCCCAACTACCAGGTGTGCTTCTTTATGACTATTAATCATAATTGTTATCAGACTTGCCTTCTGTACAATTGAGGCTTACCTGGTGGTGAATGCTGACTCATCACTAGCATGGCTAGAAGTATGTTAATCATAATTTGAGTGCGCTGCATTTTGGTGTCGTATGATGCAACTGAACCGGCAGACTTTCGACAGGTCTTGCCCGTTATACCCAAGGGAAGTAGGCTCGATTGTGTAGATGCAAGTTTAGTGAAATCCTACAGATGGAAAAACATGGGTGCTAATTTATCGCAAAGATTATGTGGTACATTAGGAAAGTTCAGAAATCAAAGGGTGAAATAGTGATTACCTCCTTCGAGTGGGTAATGGTAATGAACCTCAGAAATCAAAGGGTGAAATAGTTAAACTAATAGGAAAGTTCTTTATTTTTTAAGGTCAAAGTTAACACAGCCTCCCGTAGGGAGCAATTAAAATGGGATGGAGGGCGTATATACTTTATGAGGTTGCTGATTTAGTCGCAAAGATTATGTGGTACATTTTTCTGCAAGTTGCTGTTTCATAAACCTATTGGTTGTTCTGTTGGCTTTCAACATGACATAATGGATCTCTAAGAAAGTTTCCTTAAAGACTAATTGAGTTGATTGAGCTATTTCTTGTCGCGATTCACAAAACCATAAAAGTGATAGTTTGGCTATTCGTTGTTACCTCTGCATTTTGTCGAACTCTTTTTTCAACCATGGATTCCATGCACAATAACTTGAATATAAGAAAGGAAACCAACCAAACCAAAACATGGTCTTGCAAGACATTGTGGCTAACAATGATTGAAAGATCATTGTTGGCTAACCTCTCGTAGCTCAGTAAATATGCCAGAGGTCACAGAAAAGTTTTCTGCAATTATTTGGAAATGTTACCAGCTGTGAAGGAGGGAAGAATTTGAAAGTCTCTTCAATGCTTGACCTTAGCGAACCCAAATGAAGAATGAGTGCCTGTTGTGGAATAAAGGGGAAATGGAAGTGTGTGCATTTAGGCGTGGAGAAGAAATAAGTTAATTGGTGCCATTTTATAGGAAGGTTCTAAGCTCTTAGCTGTACCTCAGATCATGTTTGTTTTTAGACCAATTACTTCTTTAGATATCCTTTGTTTCGTTCTTTGTTTCTACTCAACATCATACAATTGCATTGCATGAATGACCTTTGAAGCAACTCACACACGACCTAAACCTGTGGAATCCGTCACATTCTTAACTTCAGACAAATAGGTTGTAACCACAACCATGTTCACCTCCTTTGAGCTCTGTGAACGTATCTAAGACTGCTGCTTTGGGAGGATTATAAATCATCCACACACCGAGTGTGATATAAGAATAGGCCAACTGACTGTTTGGCATAGCTATGGCACGCTTTTTTCCATTATCTTCCGATATTGCCCCTGGCTGTGGCCATGTGTTTGTGCGTGGGTGGATTGACTGAGGGGTGATTGGGTCATTTTGCCGTGTTTCCTGGATTAGCATTGTGTCCTTATCAGACTTCTGATATTTTCCGTTTGTGTCCCGTTGATGTGTGTGCGTTTTGTGCGCATGTGCGTGGGCTTTTTTGTGGGAAAAAACACGATGTGGAATGTTTTCCACATTCTCTTCACCAACTCCAGTATGTTTTCTTCACCAACTCTGTACTTTTTCTAGTTGCACCATTGCATTAGGTGAGATAATCAGGGTGAAATCTCTGTTCTTCTTTCATTTTCCTAGCAAATGGTGTAGGGATATGAAACTGGAAGATAAAGAATGGAAATTTACGATCTTCTCCATAGACGAAGGGCTCGGAGTTCTAATTACTTCAGGTATGAAGGGGAAATTTATTACGTTTTTATAACCTTTTTATGTCTGCTTAATGAAAAAGGAGAATAATTTTTTTGAACTGGATTCCAGGAAGAAATTCACCTCCTGGTCGATTGAGTGGCGGTTTCATGCATCAGACGTGTTGAATGAAAATGGGTGAGTTGTCGTATCCATTTGCGTTTGAGAGGTTTCTCTATTTTTCGTTGTTTCCCGGTAATCTTCCATTATTTCACTTCTCATTATGCAGGGTTCATATGTTTTCTCATTGACCTCATGTATGTGATTTTGTTGCAGAGTCGATGAAAGTAAAAGTCTCTGCTCGGTGACAGAGAACCGTTTGAAACCATGTCCATGGAATCACCAGCTGAAGCAATTCTGTGAAGAGCCTCTGGACTCGCTCAAAATTTTCATCCGTAAATGTCCGAAGGTCTCTTTCCCCCCCTGCCCCCTCCCCCAACTTTTCTATGTAGTGTTACTTTGATATTTTCTAGAAATTTTGCAATTTGTTAAGAGCGAAAACCGGTGACCAGATTCAAATCACCATTAGTGTTTCACATTTTTTTTATCGGCAAGCAACCTTAGTCTTTCACTTTACAGGTATAGAAAGAACTATTATAAAAAACTTGGGAAAATAAATAATAATGGCGCTTCCATTTGTTCAACACCCATGCCCTCCTTCCTATCTGCTAATCTTACAGTAAATGCAATGAATTGGGTTGGGTCCAAGCTTTATGTACTAAAATCATGTTGAAATGGGGTTATCTCCTTAGCTATTTAGCGTGGCTGTGGTCCCCCAGATTTGTCCAAGCTCCATAGTACGAGTAACAAAAAAAGAGGCATGTTTGCAAATTTATGGGATTGGAAATGTTTTAATTTAGTTACATCTATCCGTTATACTAGATTTAAGGTTGAGACTTATCTTTCATAGGAGTCGATGATGGTATTAGTGAATGCTGTACTTGGTAATTGTCTGGATTGGTGATTGCCATCAACCTGTTTGAATTGATTAAATCCTACCGTTTTTTTTGAGGTGGAGTTTTTCGTTCTTATTATTGCAATGGTCTGTAAGTCAATCCTGTATACTCTCATAAAAAATTCCAATTATTGCAGGGTCCTAAATCACCTTTCCGGGAGTTGGTCATAAAGGCTCCAATCCGCACGGAGTGTAATATAGAGAATTGGCCAACTTACTGTTTGGCATAGCGATGGTGCGCATTTTGCCATGGAGTTCCATTAAGTTCCTTCGAATCAAACCCTACCATGATCTAATGCGATCATTACCCATGGTGGTCGGTGGTTGCATCGGCAATGCTGTAGTGAGCCTCCGTGATCGATTGAGAATGCCATTGGTTATGATGCATCCCTTGGTTCGTGTACCTCGATTACCCGATGAACCCATCAGGTAATGACCTTATGTATTCTCGGTTTAAGTTTTTTGGTTCAGATTTTTTCTTTAAATGCTTCTGGGTTTTCATATATTGAAGGTTAGACCATAATTTTGGTTTGTTTGGTGAGCTTTTGATTTCTTCTTCGTGTACTCGATTGAGCATGTGTGTTCATGAATATGTACTCGCTACATTGTCTTTGACTCTTTGTATATCAGTATCCATTATCTGATCACTACCAGATCGAAGAAGAAGTGGAAGAAGAACGTTGTCGTTAATAATTTCCGAAGTATCCAAACAATGCCCTATGTGTACATGGGCTAATTTTGGGCAAAGCTTCTCCAAGCTAGACTATCGGGCCTAAAAATGGAGAAAATTTTGGGTACCAATAGGGTACCACGCTGTCACGCATATGTGGTACCTGTATCCAATAACATGCTGCCAGCAAATGAAACGTAAGGATTGTTGTCGGCCCACTCAGCACCAGACTTTTCAGAAGTGAACGGAACTTTCACTCTTTCACCCCGTTAAGATTTTCCCATCTCTCTTCAGCATAATTTGAGAATATTCTTTTCTCTCAGATTTCTAATTAAATTCCCAAAATCGCCAAACCCACTTCCCCCAATTTGTCTGTCTCTCAGGTTTAATTGATTTCCATTTGGTTGTGTTAACCTATATTGTTTCTTGTGACTGAAACAATTGGACAAATGGGTTGGTTTCAGTTTCATCCGTTAGTTATGTTGTGTCCAATAATAACATTGTTATTGATTGAAGGTGATAAAAATGGAAAGGTACGAGATTCTAAGAGATATAGGGTCTGGTAACTTTGGTGTGGCCAAGCTTGTGCGAGATAGTTGAAGGAGTAACAATTCTCCTGTCCAAACCACCTCCACATCTACACTGTCTCAGGGAAAAAAATAGTTGAAGGAGAAATAAAGACAAAAAACAGAGCCCCATTAACTCTTACTCCTTAACAATCAAAAGATGTGTCTTCAAGGAAATACCAAATGAATTTGTCTATAAGATACTAGCATTGCGAGGTATTGCTGAATTGGGAATATTAATTACGATGGATAAATAGGGGAGAGACTAGAGAGAGAGAGAGAGGAATGAAGAAGAAGAAGTGGAACTGGGAATCTTCAAATAGGAGAGAGAGAGAGAGAGAGAGAGAGAGAATGAGTAATAGAGTAACAGAGTAAAGTAAGAGAGAAAATGAGGAAATACACGTAAAGGAGAGAGGCACGAGTTAACGGCCGTTTTTGGTATATGATGTCTCCGTTACATCTGAAAGGCTAAGTGCTGAAGTGGATGATTTCTGATTCAATCCCACTTGGATGACTTGTGTCAGGCTTCTATTGGCTCTGGGTACCACGTGTTCGTGACAGCGTGGTACCCTATTGGTACCCAAAATTTTCTCCTAAAAATGAGAGGTGGGCCTGTATGCTCTTGAGAGATCTGTTTCCGATTTAGCATATGGCATTTTCCCCTCCGTCCTGTATTTTTTGTTTTCCATTTTAATGAACTATGCTAATTATCGGGTCAAAATAAAGTACTTTCTTGCATAATTTTTTTTTATACCAATCTGACAATCTTAATTTGTATTTTGATTTCATAATTATTGAGTTGATGTCAAGCGAGCTATAATTGAGTCTAGAGCTTCATTTTTCTTAAACCAACACAAGCTTATATACCGGAGCTGGAGCTGAGCATTGGTAATTGAAGTTTCATTTGAAAATTTGAGAACTTCAAAATTATCTTTTATTGTCGAGTTTGACAAGAGCTTAACAAACAAACAAATGTCGAGCTTGAGTAACTTTGTCCATGTAACATGGTTAGAACAGACACATGTGCTTACGCACATCTTAACATGATTAATTATTTGTCCCTTGTACATGCATATATCTACCTACAGAATGCCAAGACAATATTGTTTTAACTTTTCAAATTCGCCCTCTAAATTTTAATTTGAATTTGGTAAAAGACAAACTTTGTCATTTGCTTGAATAAGGTGAATTTGTTTTTTTAATCAAATTTTGGTCTTTGATTTTCAAATATGGACATCAATTTCGAGTAACTAAAAAAAGAATAGTGGACCAATTAACGTTAAGGGAGAGGGAGGCTTATTTTGGCTTAAAAAGTCACTTTGCTTATTTTTTTCATTCTTTATTGGGTTTTTTCCGCATTAGTTTAGTGTTTTTTTTTAATCATTCGTCATTCCTAATCTATTACATGGGGAGGGAGGGAATGAGATTCGATCCCATAATGTAGTGTGGGGCATCCAAAAGCCCTACTGCATGAGCTAGCCACCACTTGCCGCGCTAGTTTATCTCTGTGTCAAGTTTTTATATATTACTAGTATTGGTTTGTCTCGACGAGGTGAATTGGAAAATTATGAGTTTCAATGATAACTTTTTACTTTTCTGATTCATTTCGTCGAGACAAACCAGTAATAAATAAAAATTTGATACAAAACTAATCAACGCGATAAAAATTAAATAAAGACGGGAAATAAGTAAAAGCAACTTTTTAGGCCAAAGGGGGGTTTGGAGTGACTAACGTTTGACCAAATTTTATGAAGGTTAGTTACTGGCTGGACCTGTAGTTCCCAAAATCCCAGTACCCAGGTTTTTATACCACCTACAAATATCTGATGAAAACCGTCAAACTCAGTACCAGGTTTTTATACCAACGAGTACGTGTTCATTTCACCTTGTTTTAATTTGTTCTTTTGAGTTTTTGGAATCGGATTTCGAAAACCCTCTCTTGTTTAGTTTTTTCAATGCGTTTTCTGTCCTTTTAATTAGGATTTTGAGAACCGATTCTCAAAAACCCATTTGAATTTTTAATAAGAATTTTCAAGAATTTTAAGAACCGATTTTTAAAAATCCTTCCAAACAAGGCGTAAATGTTTGTCTGTTTATGCCAGCATGTTGCTATCATCATCATCTTTGAGGAGGAGTACTGTAATCAAAATCCTATCCTTTTACCAATTAATCGGTAGCCGCCTTTTCTCCTCAAACCAGATACTCTACTGGTTTTCTCCCAGTCATCATCAACCTTTTTCCCCGTCTACTGGAACTAGACTATAAAAACAAACCACGTACCCCACTTTCTTTTCACACATCGATCATTGCCACATATATAAACCCCTTCCAATTTACATCCGGAAATAAATTCAATTCTTCGCTTTCTAATGAGAATCTGTCTCCCACTGCTGTTCTTCCTGTTCCTGTTACCCACGGCGGCGTCAGCGCCACCGCCGTCGCCGTTCAACGCTTCTTCTTCTTCGCAAACACCTTATGATCCCTCTTCTCCGGACTACTCCTTAGCCTACATCAATCAGACAGCAACAGCCGTCTTCGTGATCCTCCTGTTCGCCTTCCTCTTGATTGGCTTCGTCTCCATCTCCATCTCCATCCGTCACTGCTTCGACGACAGAGAAATTGTTCTTCCTCTTTACTCCTCCTCCTCCTCCTCCGGCTCCGCCCGCCCGCGCAGGCTTTCCCCTGGGGGCCTCGATCAGGCGGCGATAGATTCGTTCCCGGTATTCAATTACTCCGAGATCAAACACCTGAAGATCGGCAAGGGAGCGCTAACGTGCGCCGTGTGCGTATCTGAATTTGAAGATAACGAGAGGCTTCGGTTGTTACCCAAGTGCAACCACGTGTTTCATCCCGACTGTATTGACCCTTGGTTGGCTTCTCACTCCACCTGTCCGATTTGTCGGGCGAACCTGAGTGAAAAAATTGAGTCGAGGCAGTCGACAGAGGTTTGTAATTCGACTGCTGAAATCATTGAAGCACAAAACCATGCTCAGATTGCAATTGCTGTTGATGAACATGAGCGAGTGAGGACGTTGCCAAGGCCGCACTCGACGGGTCATTCGCTGGTTCGACTCGGCGAGGACTGTGAGAGGTATACGCTAAGGTTGCCTGAGGAGGTGAGGAGGCATGTGGACCGGTTAGACCCGGTTGGGAAGTCGGACCGGTGGGTTTTTACTATGACACCGCCATTTTTATCGAGAACGGATTCTGTTAAATTGACGAAGGTGGGTGTTGTTGACGGTGTGGCAACGGAGGTTGGGACATCTAGGGAGTTTCTGACGTCCGTGAAATCCCCGTTTGAATGTCTAGCTGGCAAGAGCGAGAAAATGCCTACTCGACTTCCCGTTTAGCTCGATGGAGTTTCTATTGCCAGAGTAATATTATCAGTTAACGGACCAAATAATATTCGAAGCTGCTAATGTTACAATTGGGTGTAAGCGGAGGTGTAAATAGGAAGATGTGTATGTAGCATTACTCGGTAAGATACAATATACACTATGGATGAGTTTCCCATTTGATAAAATCAGATTTTATCAAGTGGGAAAAAAAATATGATAAAATATCAGATTATTAGCACACAAATTTGATTTTATTAAAACTTGATAAAATCTGATAATAAAATCAAATTTTATCAAGCGGGAAATTCACCCTATTAAGTGATGATTTTGCACTCGTAGCATTTATGAAAGGCAACTATTCGTTGAGTCTAATTGATTTTCAATCATCGCCAATATAAACTACCTAACTTGACAACCACCACCCTACCACTAGTTCACATGTCCACAAGGACCACAACTACTACGCCTCATTTGGCTAAAAGAACCAGCTGTGGTTTTGTTTTTTTTTTTTTCCTTATTCAATTTTTTTTCGTATTTGTTAGTCTTGCGTCGATTTTTTATGATTTATTGGTTCGTCTTGATGAGAGGAATCTAAAAAATATAAAATTATTAACCAAACTTAAAGTTTTGTGAATAAAGAAAAAAATAATCCAATAAATTACAAAAAATCGATGCAAGGATAATAAATACAAATTTATTTTGAATAAGGACAAAAAAAATAAAAAAACCACAGCTAGTTTTTTTTAGCCAAATTAGGCCGTAAAAGTTGTAAGATTTTTACAAGGAGAGAGAGCATGCGTGCCACACCAATATAAATCTCAAAAACGTTTTAACTTCATGAACATAAGTTTATAATTAACTTGATAAGTACTAAAAAAAGTTGAGTTCTTAAATATAGTTTGTCTACAATTTTGTTGGAGCACTGCTACATACCCAGAATGGATATCCAGAATCTACCCAGAATTTAAAATTGAATGATCCATATTCAAGTTACTTCAATCTGGACCGTTCAATTTTAAATTTTGGATAGATTCTAAGTACCTAGACTTTCTGATCTAGAAAGAATCAAGATCCGTTCATCTTACTGGATATCATATGACCCTGTAAAAATTGATTAATCCACCTTAATCCCATTAAACGATTGTAATTTACTACATAATTTAATTTGTATATGTAATACCCCAACCCAAAATTCATACGCAACTTGAGAAAATGTATTACTGAAATATAAAGATAAGGTTTAGACCGGCATGTTAAAATTTATATAAAGTATTTTTAGTTTTATTTTCGAAAATAAAAACCAGAACATTTTTGTGGCGTACAGGCACCAAAATATCCTAGTTGTGGCATGAGAAAAACCTACTGACTTCTAGAAAATGGAGGGACGGTCCATTAGGGGTAAAACAAGTCACCTCATACTTACAGATTTCCCCCTCATGCCAGATATGAATTATAGCTTGGATAAGTCACCTTATAGCCTTGCTTACACCATGGTTAAAAAAGAGACACCTCATGCTTGCTTAACACCTAGACAAATTAGGTGTCAAATTACGGTAAATCCTTGAAGGATATAAATAGCAATCCTATTAACTAGTAAAACCCAAAAAATAGCATAAGTACTACTACATATATATGTGCCGAGAGAAGGAAAAGAGAAAGGTGGATCAGCATATACATTAGAATAGAATTAGTTAGTGAAAAATATATTAGTGATAGAGGGAATAGCCGTAATTCATTGTTTTCTACCACCGAGCTGCCGCTACGTCGTCAAAGGTTTAGTAAGGGTACGAATCAAGTTTCCGTTAAGCTTTCGAAAAGAACAAATGTGAGATACTTATACTAACGTCAAACAAGTTTCCGTTAACCTTAACGAATCAAGTTTCCGTTAAGGTTTAGTAAGGGTACGAATCAACTTCAATTATATGATTTTTCTTTTCAGTATAAAGTAAGCTTATGTATACGTTTAGAAAATATTATAGATTTTTATTTCAGAAAGATGCCATGGAAAAAGATACAAGAAAGTTTTTATTAAAAGACCAGAATAACGTCAAACAAGTTGACGTTAAAGATTTAAGTTCAGAAAGCTTAGCTGGCCAGACAAAGGTGATGGCCTAGTGATGCATCCAGTTGTCCCGGGTTTGGGGGACGGATTTAAAGATACCATAACACAGATAGAAGTTACAAGGATGGCCAGAGTGACTTGATCATTTCACACAGCCAGAAGGGGTCGCTCCCCTACAGATTAGATTAAGCTGTTGGATGGTACATCATACGATTATGTGTTTCAGATTATGCAAGTTACCATGTTTTAGTTTTATTTTCATGGTTAAAACGTAACTCTAGTATTTGTATCTCACAAGAGTATTAGGCTTATGAAAATTATTATTTTTCTACAGATAATGAAGAATAGAAATCGAGCTGCTGCTGCCCCGGGACCCATAAATGGTGTTTTTGTAAAGACATGATTTTTGTAAGAATGTTGTTTTTCTTAAGACTCAGTTGTAAAAATGTCGACTTTGCTTTCGCTATAAAAAGGAAACTTAGATTTCTAAAATATTTCAGTTTTCTAATATAAAGTTTAGAAGTGGTTTGGATACGTTTTTCCAGTAATTATCTTTGAAAGTCATTTTTAAGAAAGAGGCCTGGATGAGCGGTAGGACTCATCGACCGGTCACGAGGTCTCGATTGATCTTAGAAAATCGGGTCTTGACAGTATATCTCAATAAGTACGTTATTCATTCTAGATATTTCGGGGGTGTTTGGGAGCCTACTTTTTAGCTTTTCATTTTTGGCTTTTTGGATTATGGCCAGAATGAGTTTTGAATCTGGTAGGAGTGTTTGGGAGAAATGTGCAGAATGAGTTTTGTAAAAGTTGTAGTGTTTGGGAGAAGAATGATGAAAATGAGTTATGAATTATTTTTTACCAATTTGCCCTTGATACATGCCAAACATATACATACAGTAACTTCTTCACAAATATGCATCGTTTTTTTTTTAAATGAAGGAATATTACACACCATCATCATTGGTCAAATTGAAGGGCATTAATTTTTTTTTTAAATTCTAATTGGGAAATATTTTGTAAAAGGGACCTATCCATTTTTTTAAAAACTTTTTTTTGGAAAATATTATTTGAACTCTTATTAATAAGTTTACCATGTACCTTTATTCACGTGGCTCTTTGACATCCATTAATCATGAAAAAAATCAAGACTAGCTACCACTCCCACCATAAGTGGAGTGGATCTGCAAACTATGATTTAATAGAACATGGATATTTCTTCTTTTATTTGCACTTATCTCTTATCTGACTTTCCCCGAAACAAGGGATCGGAGGGTTGGTTCAAGTGAGCGAGACCCAAGCAAGAGAAGCAAAGGTCGAAGGAGCAGAGAGGCAGCAACACCTATTTCTCCGCTGCTATATCAAGATGATCTATAGCATCTCTTTGACAAATTAGTTTATGGTATAAGACCTTGCTCCAGAAATTAATTGATAAACTGAGCGATCTGTGAATGATTTCCGATGATGGAGCAGCGACGAGAAGATTCGCGACCGGCTCTCCTCTCTGGTTTGTGTGTATGGAAGAGGATAAGAGAGAGAGAGAGAAACGCATGGGTAGATGAGGGAGAGATAAATGAGAGGAGAGTTTCAAAAATGAGAAACGAAAATGGGAATGAGAAAAGGAGGGGTGGACCTGATTCTCAGATTATGCTCCTAACGCCCAAAATGAAGAACGTGTTTTCTGGAATGAGTTTTGAGAATTTGGTTCCCAAATAACCAAAATGCCAAACCAAGAATGGGAAAATGAGAAACCCAGTCGGCCAAACACCCCTGAATCATCAGTTAACCATTCATATCCTTTGAAACGAATCATGTTCGTGAATAAGAGTTATGGACGATTCAATGATTCTACGTATATACACATTTACACAAACACTTTACGCACACTCACATTAATGCATGGTCTCCACACGCACTTGGAGTGTGGATTCCATTGTGAAACAATTGAATTAAATAATTAAGATAAAAAGAGTTAAGAAATTAAATAAAAATGGAATTTAGTTACAAGGGTGGGGTGTTTCGGACTTTTGGCAAATGACACCCAGGGGGAGTGC
The DNA here is from genome assembly GCA_036023075.1 of Gaultheria prostrata. NCBI lineage: Eukaryota > Viridiplantae > Streptophyta > Magnoliopsida > Ericales > Ericaceae > Gaultheria > Gaultheria prostrata. Next base: position 21,953 of record JAXBDA010005813.1, read on the forward strand.
GGATCCAAACCGGTCCGGTCTTGCAGTTTGGATCTGGACAGATTCTATACATATATTGGTTAGGTTTTGGTTCTTTATTTTCGAGAATCGGTCAGAATGGTCCGGTTACTGGATATATAGAGACCCGGTCTAATCCAGATTGTGTGGATCACTAATAAATAAAAGAGAAAAAGGATGTAAAGAAAAAGAGATAAATAAATAATTGAATAAATAAGGTAAAAGAATTAAGAAATTAAATAAAAATAAAATTTAATTCAAAGAATGGGAGTATTTCGGACTTTTGACGGACGACACCATGGGACCCACGGGGTGTAGATTGGGGAGGTGAAACTCTCCCCATAAATTGCCCTTTTATAATTTTCCTTTCAAATACTAATGTGTCATTGGGGTGAGAGTCTCGATAATATTTAATTTGTCTCATCTTGCACACTGTTTATAATAAAAAATGATAAATGTACAATAATCACTTCAAATATGGCCTCAACACACTCATATGGTGTGTGAAGCTCACACACACTTTATACTCAATTGTGTATGGGTTCCATACCCCATGTGAGTGTGTTGGAGCCATGTTGAAGACTTTTGTTGTATATGTATCATTGTTGGTTTACAATAGTATTCCCTCCCAGCTTTGAATGTCCCCTTTGAAAAATATTTATTTTTGTAGACGTTAAAAATTTTACTTTTGTAGAATACTTTTAATTTTTTTTACACCATATTAAAGTCCTCAATTAACACTTTAATTTAGTATAAAATAAATTGAAAAAAATATATTATTGAGAATACAACTCTTAGGGCGTGTTTGATAATCGGATTCAGAGGTAGGATAGGATTGGGAAGGTGGAGGGACTTCCAAAATTTCAATTTGGTTTTGTATCTATGGAGTGGATGCTTTCGCTCCAACTTTATTATTTATAAGCGCGCCCAAAGCGTAGGGCTAGTGTCGGAGTTAGCATAATACCGGTAAGACCGGATCGAATCCACAGGGACCGAACGTACCGAGCGTGAAATT